>RJWJ010029067.1:0-20922 GCA_004363605.1 Indri indri | reverse complement strand
AAGAAAGAGTCGTTCAGGCAAGGCCATGTGCCTGCCAGGTGTCACCGTGGATTAAGAGGATGGGGGTGTCCGGAAAGCAGCCAGTGGGTAAAAGGCTACAGAGGAAAAAAAATTGCATTTTTTTCCTTCAGAAATAGGAAATGAGAAAGCTAGGAAGTATGAGGAGAACTGTGGAGGAAATGGTAGTCATGGGAAACACGAAAGGTAAGTGATCAGAGACAGTGTGCACAGCACAGCTGGTGGCCCTGCCGAGGGCAGGAGACAAAGCCAGTCCACACAGCTATATCATTGCCTCCACTGAGAGCCAAGAGCCCACCACCAGGGGCTAACATGAGGGCCCCTGGGCTTCCCAAAGCACAGTTGAACCCTCTCATTTTGTAGATGAAGAAACAGAGGCCTGAAAGAAAAAAAAGAATTACTCGAGATCATTTATGTAGCAGTACAGTCAGGACTAAACACCAAGATTCTATACTGGTCATGGTCACTAATTGTTTAAAATAATATAAATAACCATTATAGGACCTATTTTTGGATATAAATAGAAATATTTCCAAATCATCAGGAACTCTGCAGGGGCTGAACTTTTGTTCTGCTTACAAACTAACAAATGAGCCTGTTTCTATATCACAGACACTGACAAAAGGCATGAGACTCCTGGGATGGAAACAAAAGACTCTCACCTACAGCAAAGCAGTGGCCGGAACATGATGGTCGCTTGCTTTGGGTCCCCATATGCCCCAAGTTTTACAGGGCAACACAAAAGGCTCATGGTTGGATACCTGCAAACAAAATGGGTCGCATTTACAGGAAAGGAACTCTGAGCTTGGGGATTCATTGCTTTTATAGAAAGCGGAAACAAGCCTGCTTTTGGTCTGAGGGTAGATATTACCTCCTCTCCCAAGGTTACCTGCTACAAATGCAACTCTGAGAATAGTATGGTAAAGAGTGGACAGGGCCATATGTCCTTGGTTGGCACACCCAGCAAGAACATACAAGGACATTCAGGGCCCATGGAAGATTGCCTCTCCCAACAAGTATCAGTTAAACTGAACAAAGAAATAAATTTAACTAATAGTTATGTGTTATAATATTGCCCATCAGTTTTCCTATTCCTTCCAAAGACTGTGATTTGACTCACCATATTAAATAAAATGTTTTCTAAACACTGCAATACATTATAAACACTTTATGTACTCCTATAACAATTTACTCCACATATCAATGTTAAAAGTATGGCTATTAAACTAAGAGTAATATTCCAAATACCTAACACGGGCACTGGTCAATCAGAACAGAAGCTGGCTGTAAACAGTGAGGATACTGTGTGGCTGTACCAGCTGCTAAGTTCTAAGACTGAACTCAGACTTAACTTAAGATACAGGAGGTTGAACCCCAAGAATTTGCTGGGATACATAAAAGACATATAACACTTACCTAGGGATAGGCAGATATGTGAATGCAGATTAGTGATCACAGTGATTGTCTATTTGATTTAATTCAATTAGAAGTCAGTCCAGAAAATAACTTTATGCTCAAAAAAAAAAAAAAACTCCTTTTATTTCCCCCATGTTCAAATGAATATGAAGAAACCTATGCGCATAGAAATTAGCTTGTTTGGAAGGCCAGGGTAAAGTATGTCTTCACTTAGAAGAAATTTTCTAGGGAGCAGCTGTTAGAGAAAGGTCAAAGAATTCTTCAATTAAAAAAACGATGATAAAATAATTTTGGGGAATGTTTTTATAGTCTCGAGCAAGTATTATGAGTGACTAAAGCTCTAGGGACAACTGAGTGGTACTTAAGATGCTTCTTTTACATATTGTCAGTGGAGTCTGTCTGGCTATTCTCTCCAGGAGGTAAGATATAATTGACAGTAAAAAGTTTCCCAAAGAAATTATGCTGTTTTCACTCTCATTTGGAAGAAATGTTAAGGCTCACGTATGGCTCATAGCCACTCAATCAGCTACTTACAAAACCAGAAACATTTCAAGGAGAAAGCTCCTGTTTCTTTTTACTCATCCTTGCAAGGAAAATAATTTCTTACTCCTTGGGAATCACATCCAGATACATCTTGCCTCATGGTACCAGAACAATCCAGTGAGAAAGGCATAGACGACTTCATCTGGTGATTGGAAAAATCACAGTGCAGAAATGAAGTGCTGTGAGAGTCGCTGAGTGCCAGCTGCAAGGTAGAATGACAGCTGAACGATGAGCTGTTGAGCTGTGTTCAGATTGCCTGGACAATTGTCTTATGTCTCCGCCTCAGACCTGGAACCATTGAATCTGCAGATAGGGCCAAGAAACAAATCCAAGCATGTTTCAAATCTTCATTATACCATTGCTACCGCCACATCACCAGACCCAAAATAAAGAGGAGGCACATTTATTTAGCAAGGTACGGGCACCACGCAAGGCACTTCACATGCTGTATCATGTTATCCCCACAATAACTCTATGATGGCTTATTGTTTTTGTTCCATAAATTGAAAAAAAAAAAAAAAAAAGCCAGGCATGGTGGCACATGCCTGTAGTCCCAGCTACTGGGGAGGCTGAGGCAGGAGGGCTGCTTGAGCCCCAGGAGTTCAAGGCTACAGTGAGCTATGATCGCACACTACACTCCAGCCTGGGCGACAGAGTGAGACCCCATACCTAAAAACAAAAACAAACAAACAAAAAAAAGCAAAGAACAAACATACTTTATGAACTCTTCAGAATTTTACAATCAGAAAAGTTGAAAGGGGACTATTTTAATGTCAGTGTAAGTATTTGCTTTTCTATTTAGAAATGCTTTTATTTTAAATTACATGTTAGAGCATGGGGAGGGCAGACCATAATCCTTTTTAGTACCTACAGTTTCTAAAGACCTTAGCTAAACCCAGTTATCTGCAAAGTATGGCATTGTATTAGTTTCCTGTGGCTGCCATAAGAGATTACCACAAACTGATGGATAGTGTTAGAGATCAAGACAGTGGTTGCCTCTCATGGGGAAGGGAAGTTACTGGGAGGACAGTGACAGAGGCTTCTAGAATGTTGGTCACATTCTATTTCTTGCCTGATACATAGGTGGGAACAATTGGTGCCATATGCTTTTACGTAGGGCACTTTTCTATATGTATACTATTCAATAAAATAGTTTACTTTAAAAAAAATTGCCATAAACTTAGTGGCTTAAAGCAACAGAAATATATTCTATTACGGTTCCAGAGGCTGAAAGCGTAAGGTCAAGGTTTCAGCAGGGCTGCACTCCTTCCAAAGGCTCTCGGAGAGAATCCTTCCTTAGCTCTTCTAGAAAGCCAGTCTAGTAGGTCCAGATGTTCCTGGCTTGTGGCTACATAATTCCCATCTCTGCCTCCGTCTTCATATGGCCTTTACTCCTGTGTTTGTATTTTCTCTTCTCTCTCTTCTAAGGACATTGGATTTAGGGCCTACCCAGTTAATCCAGGATGATCTCATCTGAAGATCTTTAATTATATCTGCAAAAATTCGTTTTCCAAATAAGGTCACATTCTTACATTCTTGGGGTTAAGATAAGGATGTATCTTTTAGCAGGCCACCATCCAACCCATTACAGGCGTGGTTAGGCAAAGTAAGTTTAAAGTCTCCTGGTTTTGCATTTTAGTATTTGCAAATAACTAAGGAAAGGCAATATGAAAATATAATAACCCCTGTAAGAAGAAAACTTCATGGGGGCAGGAGGTTTTGTAATTTCCAGTCTTGTTTTCTCTGTTGCATCCAACTGCCTGGCACATACTAGATACTCAATAAATGTTTCTGAATGAAGAAGGGTGGTGGAGGAGGGGGTGAGGAGGTCCTAGAAGAGGAAGCACCTGAGCTAGCTTCACTGATGTGTTGCTTATTGCTTCTGAATACGGATATGAGGCAAGATGGGATCTCAGTTCTCAGGGCACAGACTAAGGAGAACAGGAAGACCTGAGTAGGTGGAGAAATTGACTTGGCTGTAAAGTTTGTCCCTAAGAGATGATTCCAGTTGTCCAAATTATAATGCCCAAAGAAGCATGGCTGAAATCAAGATTGTAATTCACCCATATAGATTGTAGTATGATTATCTCAAGTGAGGATACCAAGCTAGATATGGTATCATGTTCATTTTTGCAGATTAAAATCTCAACAGACATGGTGATAACCCTCTAGTACAGGAGCTATTGAGAACTAGGAAGCATCAGGATCTCATCTCAGTCTAGATGACAGAAGCCGAGGGCTAGGATGCAATCCTGACATGGAACAATGACAGTGCTTTAAAAAGAAAAAAAAAAAAGTACATGGCATCAACGATTTTGCACACTGGAGAAATACAATAGGGGTTAAGAGAAGTCTGTGGCTTAGTGGGCATGCATGCCCATAAATTACCACACGTATACCACCAGGATGGAGAACGTATTATTTTATGGCCTGCCCACCCCCAGAATTGTAGCTTAGGAAATGAGACTGAGCCATCAGGAGAAGGTTCCCCATGTGAGCAGCTGGGCTGGATGAGGACAGAGCTGACACTTTTGGCAGATGAAAACATGGAAGGAAGTACATTCCAGTCAGAGAGAATACATGATAAAATGCACAGGGAAAGACAAAACTTGTTTGAAAAATGGTAGATAATACATGGCAGGTAGATTAGGAAACAAAGCTATAAAGTTCTGTAGGGTTCCAGACATGAAGAGAAAAATGAGTAACGTTTATTTATATACTTTTTCTCATTTAGTTTTATGGCAACATTTAAGGGTTCCCTCAAAGAATGAGAAACTAAAGCTTAGCTGGGTTAGGTAACTTGCTCAGGTTTAACCAGCAGAGCAGATAAAATTCCAATTAAAGACCATCTGATTTCAAATAATATGCTCTTTCCATGGGATATGAGACTAGATTTGCATTTCCCCTTCAGAAAGTGAGAGACCCCCCAGAAGTGATGAGCACAAGACTGCACATGTATGTGTTTTAAAGGAGAAGAGGACACTAGAGACAGGTACAGTTAGGAGATTATTGCAATAATCCAAGTACAAGCAGACAAATCCTGAACTATAATAGAATGATAATGGTAGGAACAACATTAAAGGTTCTGTTAGCTTAAGTCAATACTGTATCTGTCCCAGAAGTCCACATGATATGTTTAACCATGTAGATTTTAACTTTAACCAAAAAAATTTACTTTAATGATTTCAGGAGAGATAAAAGAACAGAGGATGCACTTAAAATGACCCAGGACATTTAAGCCTCAATCTTGTTTTGGAAAAAAAAAGTCACTGCTTTTTTTCTACTGATACACATGGGAATATTTTAAACTATAAAAGAGTTCAGCATTTTTAACTTCAAATTTCATGAAGGTCGTTTTATTAAATAATTCACTTGCTTCCCAAAATGGTTTGATGACTTACCTATGACACAGAGATAGTAAAGTTCTCAAATGAAAGTATTATATCAATTCAAAATTTTTACAGTATTTGAATTTATTGCAATAAAGCACATTGGAATGCTTTGTAATTCAGAAATGTGGATTGTCATTTGAAAATTCAGAACTGTTTTTAGAACTTAATGTTTTATGTTAATTGTAGAGACAGTTGGTTAGAGGTGGCAGCTAGTGAGCAACTCACAGTTCATTTGACTCCAATTTCTTAACCGTAAAAATATAAAACCATCAGACATTTGGAAACATGAATATTAGCCACCATCTTCCAGTCTCCAGGGGGAATCTCCACTGAGTGACACCTAAATATGGACCTGACCCAGAAGTGCAAAGCCCAGCAAAGAGAAAGAAAATGCTGGTGGGGAGTGTAGGTTTTAGAGTCAGACTGTTCTGAGTTTGAATCCTCAGCTCTTTCTCCAAGTCTTAATATTCCCTCATGTGTAAATTTAGAACAATTATTCCTATCTCGGAGGGTTGCTGGAAGAATTAAATGTCATAATATGTAAAGTGCTTAGCAAATGCAAAATGCAAAATGCTTAGCGAAGTGCTGGGCTCATTTTAAGAAGTTAATAATGGGAACTGTTATGGTTAGCGAGATTTTTCTTTCTTCTATCATGTCGCTGTCCTTGGAGATGCAGGATATTAGTGGAGGGCGGTGGTCACATTCTTACTGGAAGATCTGTTTCCTAAAGCAATCAATGGAAACATCCAACCCATGCAGGGTAACTTCCTTTTTTCATTTGTTCCACGGACCATAACACCAAGTAATGCAGTACAGCTGGGTGTAAATGTTAGGTGCATCGGTTGCACCTTGGGATGTGCTGGCCATCGGGGGAAGAAGCAGGAGAGACAGGAACAGCCATGAGAATGGTAGATTCTGGGAGGTTTGCTCACATGCAGTCTGACAAGGGAAACTACAGAGTGACATCCTTCTGAGGAGTACAGTATGGGGGAGGGGGGAAGAGTAACTTTATAGTGGAAACTTTGTCTTCAGATTTCAAGCAAGGAGTACAGAGTGCAGGATTCTCCAGAGTGGGTAGTCTATATAGTCTGAGGTAGAAGCATTGGGGTGTTTTGTGAAACACAGAAGCTTCCCTCAACTCCGTTTAAACCCAAAGTTTAGAAATGTCAGCAGGGTTAATGTCTAACTCAAGGCAGAAGCCCATCCAAGATTCCACATTACATTTAGTCATTGCCCTAGTCTGTTTGGACTGCTATAACAAAATACCATTAACTGGGCGGCTTATAAACAGTAGAAATTTATTTCTGAAACGCTACCTTGGGTCAAGTGGTCAAAGTTAATATCAACAGCGATAAGCCATATTGATAATACATATGCTTGATATGATCTGAGCAAAAGAATGGTATTAATACTTTGCCTCTGTGGCCTTCCTCCCCAAAACACATGACCCCAATCTAATCATGAGAAAAATATCAGACAAATCCCAATTCAGGGACATTCTACAAAATATCTGACCAGTACTCAAATCTGACAAGGTCACCAAAAACAAGGAAAATCTCAGAAACTGGTGCAGCCAATAGGAGTCTAAGAAATGATGACTGCTATGGTCTGAATGTCTGTGTCCCCCCCAAAATTCATATTTGAAATCCTTACCCCCACTGTAATAGTAGTAGGAAGTGGAACCTTTGGGAGATGATTAGGTCATGAGGGCAGAGCCCTCACGAATGGCATTATAAAGTGCCCACATAAAGAGGCCCCATATAAAGCTGCCTTGACCCTGCCACCATGTGAGGATACAACCAGAAGGTGCTAAGAAATGAGTCCTCGCCAGGCTCTGAATCTGGCAGCAGCTTGATGTTGGACTTTCCAGCCTCTAGAACTGAGAAATTTCTGCTCTTTATAAGCCACCAAGTTAATGGCATTTTGCTATAGCCATCCAAACAGACTAGGACAATGACCAAATGCAATGTGGGATCCTGGATGGGCTCCTACCTTGAGTTAGGCATTTAGCCCCTCCAACATTTCTAAACTCTGGAGTTAAACAGAGTCAAGGGAAGCTTCTGTGTTTCATAAAACATCCCAACCCTTACACCTCAGACTATGCAGTCTACCAACCCTGGAGAGGATCCTGCACTCTACACTCATTGCTTGAGACCTGGAGACAAAGTTCATGTCCTGGCATTCCCCTCCCATCACCACTCATACCGCCTTACCCCGGTGGAGTATTCAGTGCACCTAGCAGCTTTTCTCTTATTTTTCAACTCACGGTTTTGCATATTTCCTAATTGCATCAGCGATGGAGCTTGCTATTTTTTATTGTCCTCTTTTTTGAAAGTTGATTTTTCAGCATGGAGAGAGAAGCAAAAGGATCTTTAACATTATTAGCCTGAAAGTCCAACAGCACTTTAATTTCAAGGAAAAGAATTAAAAAGAAAAGTTTAACTGCAATACTCAACACATTCCCCTCCTTTCCCACTATTCTTGTATTAGTTTTATATTTTAGGACAAAGTAGATTGCAATGGTGTTTTGTGGCACCTTTTTGAACATTAAGGCAGTCAGAACAATAATGTCCTGTACTTATTTTAGTATAGCAGCACAGTATAACTGCTGAAAACAAAAAAATAAAATCAATTCATGTTCCCCGTAAGATTTTATCAAGCTTCCGGTTAGCAGCAAGGAATTCTAACACAGATTGACATGTGATTTCTCCAAGATTCCACCTAGACTTTGAAATAAAATTTCCCATATTTAAGTGTTTGGAATGCCTCAGATAGAACTGTTCCATTAAGTTATTTATACCTATTATGTGTGAGATATTGAACCTTAATACCAGTTGAGTTTGACTTTTCTATTTTGCTGCAAATAGCACATAAGATTTGATATTGCCATCAAATTTTTTCCCTTAATTTCTATTGTTATCTCATTTCTTTTCCATGTTCCCACTTGGTGTACATTAAATAAGAGGGCTCAAAAATAACAATGCACTATAAACACACCGCAGTAAGTTAGCAATTTACATTTACAGCATTTACCTGCTAAAGATGCTTTAGAAAAAGAGTTTTTTAAATGCTGCTTTAAAAAAAAAAAGGTATATAGGCATGAAGCTCAAATAGCTCAACCCTCTGTAAGAAAGATTGAGCTGAAAAGAAGTGAGATTTTCCTATAACTTTCTACCTATTCCCAAACCTCCTATCCCCTTAAATAAGTAAAAGTAGTTCTCTGTTAGCCTTCCTCACAATATTTGGGCAGCTTACGCTGCTGTCAGAGCAGCATCAGGTAGACGCACCTCCAGGGCTCAGGGGAGTGTATGTTCTTTGTAGATGACACAAGGCTGCATGTTCTCCTTTGGGGAGAGTGCATATCGTCATCCAGGCCCCTGCCCTCTGTCCTCAGGCATCTGTGCCTGAGCCCAGGGACATTTCAGCACAGCAAAGCAGCCTTTGCTAATGGTCTTTGGGACATTTCATTAGACTAATGGTCTAATGAGTCATTGAACTAATGGTCTAATGGGACACTTCGGTGCAGCAGAGCAGTCTTTATACCTTGGTCTTTGTCTTCTACCTCCTCCTCCTTCACCGGAACTGCATATATTTTAAATGCTTTTTAACTTCAGAGAGAGTATTATTTTAGCAGAGTTTATCTTTAAGATTTCCATTTCATCTATACTAAGCGGTAGTATACATGGTCAAGTGGTCAGGAAGACCCCAGCGTCTGGAAACAGGTGACTTGTGTTCAAGCCCAGAGCCATGCTTCTCAACTGCAAGGGAACCTCTTACCTGTGTACCTTACTATTGCTGTCCTCCTGCTTCAAAGGGGGATGAAGATAGTAGTGCTGATCTCATAGGGTGATTGAAAGGATTACACAAATTAATGCGAAGTCCCTAGTAAGCTCCTAAGAAAAGGTGTCTATTATAATTCTACTTACTGTATGTTTTTCTTCTCATTTGTTGCTATGGTCTGAACGTATCCCCCCAAATTCATATGTTGGAAACCTAACCCTCAATGCAACAGTGTTGGAAGATGGGGCCCAATGGGAGGTGTTTAGCTCATGAATGGATTAATACCACTGTAAAAAGGCCTTGCAGGAATGAGTTGGTTCTTTTCTGCTCTTCTACCAGGTGAGGACACAAAGTCACTCCCTCTCTTCCCCTTCAGCCTTGTGAGGGCATAATAAGAAGGCCCATACCAGACACCTTTAATTCTTTATAGTTGCATGTATTTTATTCCTGAGCCTTCATCCACTTTTTTCCCTTCTATATTTTACATTTTTATTTATTGAACCATTTAAATTTCATAAATTCCTGGGGTTTGACTGGCTTTTATCTATACTTTGTTTACTTATTTATATCTCAACCTTTTAAATATCTTTTGCTTCTTTTATTCTTTCAGTTCTTTATGTTTTAGTCTTTTAATTTCTGCTCTTCTTACATTTTTGCCTTTGGAGTTTATTTATTTCTAATGTCTTCAGCATTGCAATATTGGTTCTTTAACTTCCTTCACTGTTTATTCCAGAAAGCCCAGGAGTATGGGGTAGGGACTGTTTGGAGCAGGCACCCCAAGAGCAGGATCGATTAGTACTTACTTGCTCCTGGTCACCCCCAGCTGTTCCTCTGGCTCCCACTAATGGAGCTCATGTTCCCTTCAATGTTATTAAAAAAAAAAAAAAATCATATACCAGATAACTTGGGATCCACTGGATAACCAACAGGCTAAAAACTCTCCCTAGGGACATAAACAAATTTTATAAAAATTCATTATATAAAAATGGTACTTTCATATTGCTAAAATAATGATTTTTTAAAAATTACTTCTTTTCTGGTTACAAAGGTAATAGATACTAAGAAAATTTGGAAAATTCAAGAAGGTATTAAAAAAATCCCTAAAACCTAAAAATTATCAACTGTTCCACTGGTCAGAGATTATTGACTTCATATTTCAATGTGTTTCCTTCCTCTCAGACTTTTTCAATGCATACATCCACGAATTTTTCCTTTAGAATTTGGGTTATACTATGTATAGTGACACAGTCTGTATTTTTCCATTTACCAACATATAGTTAGTGCTTATTTTCCTTTACCTTAAAAATCTCTTTTAGAAAATTAAGTTTTAATAGTTCCCTATATGCCACCTGATAGAGGGCATATAGGGCAGCATGCCTCTATTTCGGTGTAATTTCTTCTCATGCATAACCCTGTCTCTTTATCGGAAATTAAACGGTCTTGGCCCATCGTCTGTGCCACTGTACAACACTTGTACAATAGGAGAGGAAGTAGACCAGATATACTCTTTAGAGCAAGATCACACAGCCTAACTCTAGTAAGTCAGGAACCCAATGATATTGGGTCTCTGGACTAGGAATCATAAACTCAAGAGGCCATCAGGGTGCCTAGCAGGTCACACAAACACAGGGCCTCAGGCATGAGGACTGAAGTAAACCAGAAAGCACAGGCTCCTTTAAAGAGGGCAGCTGCACCCAGCTAAAGACAATTATTTCTATGCCTGAAACTAGGCCCTGATCTTCTCGTTTTTCTCAAGAGAAGCCAAAAATTCAAGTTTTTAAATGTACAATCTGATTCCGAAGAATTAACAAGTAGTAGAATATTTTAAGAAACACCATTCAGGCCATTATGCAAGTCAAATGAAACTAAGAGTTAGGCTCAGTCCATGAGCCACAAGTCTGAGGCCTCTACACTAGCTGGAGTCTCATGGAAGGAGCCAATGAAGAATTAGAAAACTGAATATGCTTTGAATCATAAGATCTGATTGAGGTTTACTGTACTCTTATAATTTTAGTTTCATCCATCTATTTGTTTCAATCAGACATGTACAAAGGATGGTTTCCACCCTTGTGGAACAGACCTAGGAACATATCCATGCATGTTATGGTGAGATGTCCAGGTGAGAAGCCCAGAAGCACTCAAGTCTATGACCCCCTCCTGCCCTGAGAAAAAGTTTATGTTAAGGGTAGTGTTGGGAATGGGGAGAAGGGAGTCTCCTTTCCCTCGGCTCTACGGTCAGGGCAGACCGTTACTCTGACACAGGGAAGGAGCATGGGAATGGTGGCTTTTAGAGACATATAAATCTGCATAAAGATATCACTGCACAGCTCCCCAAAAGAAGACTGGGGGTATGAAGAGTTTCAGATGGTATCATAGGATGCAGGAGAAATGATGTGAACTAAAATTTGCATTCCCACATCTCTCCTCCAGCCCTAGTCTGCAGCACTTCAAGACTATGTCAAAATTCCAGCATTTCAGACTGGATAAAGGAAGAGTTAGGACCTAAATAAGTCAAGAACATGAAGAAATAAAAGCAGTTATGGAGCTGGTTTCTTCAAGGGCAGCTGGATATTCAGTCCCAGGAGCATGCCAAACTCAGACTCCACTGGGGTAGGGAATCAACATTTATTGTTCCAGCAAGGTTTTCATTAAGTGCTTATTACATGGCAGGCCCTTTACTAGGCATGGAAATTCAACTGTGAACAGGACAGACATGATCTCTTACATTTTAGGGGTGAGAGTGGGAGTAACATAAGTGAACAGGTGAATATAATCTAGTGTAATAATGCTACAACAGGGGAAGTACAAAATGTGATGGAAAAATACCTAACCCAAACTGGGCGTCTTGGAATGATAAGCTGAAATACCTGCAGAATTACTAATAGTTAGGGTTGTATGTGTTTGGGGGTGGAGGAAGGGTAGAAAACCACTCCATACAAAGGGAATGCACATGAAAATACTCAGACACCAAAGAGAGCCCTTAGAAGAACTGAAGAAGCTTAGTATGACTGGAGAATTGAGTTCAAGGGGTAAAGCAATGAGAAATGAGATATCCAAGGAGATCCAGCACTCTAGCTGGAGCACGTGAAGAGGAATCCCAGTAGTGGTTACAGATTTAAATGACTGGTCAATCCTGGTTATTCTTTGGCTAGTGGACTGAGTTGGTGAAAGGAGCAGGACTCCACCCTCAGAGAAGGGAGCAGCGGTTAGAGTTTGGCTGGGTACACCAAGGGCTGCCCAGATGGACTTGGGCTGGGGATGGTAAAGAATTGGGTGCTATTCAAGGATTGAGGCAAAAAGTTTGTTGCGCAAATTGGTCAGAATATCTACCCAGGACTCGCCACAGGCATAGGTCTATAGTAAGGTCACTAACTCCCAACCCCACTGGGTGTGGCCATGACTGCATGGTTAGGATGGGTTCATGGCTGGAGCCAACTGGGGAAGATGGAGCCTGGGTTAGAAGGCATTAATTGATTTCTCTTGTAGGAGAAAGACAGAAATGAACAGGCGAGTTGCTAACATAGAAATGTCCTCCCCACTGAGTCCTTAGTTGAACTTGTTTTAAAAGCATTTTTAAGAAAAATTAAGCAGAGTTTCAGGTTCTGGAAGGGGAGCTCTTTGAAATTAGTTACACTTTAAGAAAATCCGTATATACTATGTGAGTGATAATTCTGAAATTCTATTATGAAAAAATATTAGTTCTGCTGATGCATTATAGGGAATTAAATCATCATTTGGCAATAAACCTTATATAAACAAACCAAAAAAGCACACATGAAACCAACGAATAATTTCAGGCCTCACTTCTTCATGATGAAAGAGAAGGTTTTTCAATGCTTTCATTACACATTCATTAATTAGAAACACATTAGTAACTGAGAATTGAATTGAGCTTATACTAACTAGACAGACAAGCTAAGCCAAATAACATGAACTCATGCTACAGAAATAAAAATGTGTCTTTGTAAATATCCATTAAGCATTAATCTCAAATTCTACAAACTAGTAACAATGTGGAACTTTTTTATGTAAGCCAAGCAAAACACTGAAATCAGGTTTCACCTCTTCTCTAAACAAAAATGAAAAAGTGAACTGTGTGTCAGAGATGTTCTCTTTTGTATACATATGCTCGGTGTTTTTCAAACAGTTATCTGTGAACGAATATTTGATGTCATCTTACTCTCACCCTTAGTGAAGATTTAATGGAAAAATTTAATAGTATGTGTAAATCATACCTCATTGCATTCTCACAATGACTCCATGAGGTAAGTATTATTTAAAGCTTAGAGAGAATAAGCAAATTGTCCAAGAAGAGGGAACTAGAACTCATAACTCTAAATATAATATTTTCAGGAAAACATATTGATATATCCATTTTTTCTTTAGTGAGCAGGGATTTTGATTCCAAAAAACTGTTTTCTCTCCTTTTCTCCTTTTTTAGATCTTCTTCTTTAATCTATATTTTTTCAAACTCAAATATTAGGACACAAAAATCTCCTCTTCCAGATAAACACTAATGTTCTCATTTAACTCTCGAACATTTATTAGGTATCAACCATGCTCCTGTGCAGGGACCAATAGACAAGACACCTGCCCCTATACTCATTCTATTAATGTTAGAACATGTTGAGACCCATACACATCGTCACATGATATGCCTATAAAATGTTGGCATGCAGTAATATAAGGAGGAATTAATTTAAGTAATACACTAGTTGTCCCTTTTCAATGGGTAAGATTTGGGGAAACTGGATTGACTCAGGGCATCAGGCTTGAACTTGTTTTGAGCCACGGTATGTGAAAATAGGACTGAGCAGAATCTTAGGTGGAACTGTGAAACAAAGATGAGCAGAACATTTGATTGGGTTATGCTGTCAAGCTAAAGGGGTTGTGAAGAGGCAAACTGGATGTGTCTGGGGAAAAAAAGATCAGGGAACATGAGGCGAAACTGATAGACTGCAAGGAGAAATAAATGAATCCACTATTATAGTTGGAGACCTCGAATGCACTCTATCAGTACTGGGCAAAGTCAACAGGCAGAAAATCAGTAAGGACATAGTTGAACACAACACCATCATCAGTCAACTGGATATAATGGACATCTATAGACTACTTTATCCAACGACAGCATAACACACTCTCTTCTCAAGCTCATAAGGAACACTCGCCCAGAGCAGACCACATTCCGAGCCATAAAACACACCTAAACAAATTTAAAATAATAGAAATCATACTGTGTGTGCTCTCATATCACAATGGAATTAAACTAGAAATCAATAAAAGGAAGATAGTTGGGAAATCCCAAAATACTTGGAGATTAAACAATACACTTCTAAAATAAAACCTGAATTCCTCAAAAAATTAAAAATAGAGCCACTGTATGATCTGGCAATCTTACTTGTGGGTGTATATCCAAAAGGATTGGAATCAAGATCTCAAAGAGATATCGGCACTCCTGCATTCACTGCAGCATTATTCACAATAGCCCAGATATGTGAACAATCCAAATGTCCATTTATGGGTGAATGGATAAAGAAAATATGGTATATACATACAATGCAATCTTATTCAGCCTTTAAAAACAAGGAATCTTGCCACATCCAACAACATACATGGACCTAGAGGACATTAAGCTAAATAAAACAACCCAGTCTCAGAAGAACAAATACTACATGATTCTACTTATATGAGATATCTAAAATAATCAAACTCATAAAAGGAAAGAGTAGAATGGTAGTTTCCAGGGACTGGGCAAGAGGCAGAAATGAGGAGTAGTTGTTCAATGGGTATAAAGTTTCAGTTATGCAAGATGAAGTTCTAGAGATCTGCTACACAACATAGTGCCTATAGTTAACAGTACTGTGTTGTGCACTTTACAAAGTTTAAGAGGGTAGATTTCATGTTAAGTTTTCTTACCATGGAAGGAAGGGAGGGAAGGAGGGAGCCAGCAATGGGGCATGAACAAACTTTTAGAAGTGATGTATATGTTCATTACCTTGATTCTGGTGATGGTTTCATGGGTTTATGCATATGCCCAAGATCATCCAATTGTATACATTAAATATATACAGTTTTTTTTATATC
The DNA here is from genome assembly GCA_004363605.1 of Indri indri. NCBI lineage: Eukaryota > Metazoa > Chordata > Mammalia > Primates > Indriidae > Indri > Indri indri. Next base: position 5,689 of record RJWJ010029067.1, on the reverse strand, counting down.
AAGTATACCTCAATAAAGGTGTTTAAAAATAAAATGTGTTTCCATAAAAACCACATAGGTCAAAGAAGAAATCAAAAGAAATTTTTAAATATTTTGAAGTAAATGAAAACAAATACAACTTATCAAAATTTGTGGGATGCAGCAAAAGCAGTGCTTAGAGGGAGATTTATAGCATTAAATTGTAAATTTTAGAAAATAAGAAAGATCTAAACTTAATAATCTAAGCTTTTATCTTAGGAAACTAGGAGAAAAAAGAACAAATTAAATCCAAAGCAAGCAGAAGAAATAATAAAAATTGGAGGGGAAAATCGATGAAATTAGAAACAGGAAATCAATAGAGAAAAATCAACAAAACCGAAAGCTGGTTCTTTGAAAAGATCAATAAAATTTTTAAGTATCTAGCCAAGCTAACTAATAAAGATGAGGCAAGGGGAGAGAAAGAGAGAAACACAAATTACCAATATCAGAAATGAAAGACAGAATATCCCTACAGATTCTGTGAATGTTAAAAGAATATTAACAGAATACTATGAGCAACTCTATGCCCACAAATTTGATGACAAAGATGGTCATCAAATAGACCAATTCTTTGAAAGACGCAATCCACCAAAACTCACACAAGAAGAAATAGACCATCTGAATAGGCCTGAATCTATTAAAGAAATTGAATCAATAATTAATAACCTTCTAAAACAGAAAGCACTAGGCCAAGATGGACTCAGCAGTGAATTCTACCAAACATTTAGAAAAGAAATTAAACCAATTTTCTGCAGTCTCTTTCATAAGATAGAAGCAGAGGGAATATTTCATAACTCATTCTACGAGCCCAGCATTTCCATAATACCAAAACTAAGGATATTACAAGAAAACAAAACTACAAAGCAGTATCTCTCATGAACATAGATGCAAGTATCTTCAACAAAATATTAGCAAATGAGATTCAACAATATATAAAACAAATTATACACCAACACCAAGTGGGATTTATCCAGGTTTGCAAGGCTGGCTTATCATTCAAAAATGAATTAATGTAATCCATCACATCGACTAGCTAAAGAAGAAAAATCACATGATCAATAGGAGTACAAAAGGCATTTGACAAAATCCAATGCCCATTCATGATAAAAACTCTTAGCAAGTTAGGAATAGAGGGGAACTTCCTCAACTTAGTAATAAACAGCTACAAAAATCTTACAGCTAATATCATAATTAATAGTGAGAAACTAGAAGTTTTCCTGCCAATATCAGGAACAAAATAGGGATATCTCTTCTCACCACCTTTTCGACATCATATTAGAAATTCTGGCTAATGTAATAAAAGGAATAAAAGGTACATAAATTGGGAAGGAAGAAATGAAACTTTCTTTGCAGATGATCTGTGTAGAAAATCTGAAGAAATTCTTTTAAAAAACCTCTAGGAGCTAATGATTATAGCAAGATTGTGAGATACAAGGTTAATACACAAAATTAATTGCTTTCATATATATCAGCAATGAACAATTGGAATTTGAAATTAAAAACATAATACTATTTATGTGAGGACACCCAAAAGTGAAATACTTAGGCATAATTACAATAAAATATACACAAGATCTATATAAGGAAAACTATAAAATCCTGAAGAAATAAATCAAAGGAGAACTAAATAAATAAAGAGATATTTCATGTTCATGGATAGGAAGACTCATTATTGTGAAGATATCAGATCTTCCCAACTTGATCTACAGATTCAATGCAATCCCAATCAAAATTTCAGCAGGTTATATTGTGGGTATCAGCAAACTGATTCTAAAGTTTATATGGAGAGACGAAATGCTCAGAATAGCAAAACAATTTTGAAGGAGAAGAACAAAGTTGGAGTACTAACATTACCCAACTTCAAGACTTACTATAAAGCTATAGTAATCAAGACAGTGTGGTACTGATGAAAGCATAGACAAATAGATTAGTGGCATAGAATAGAGAGCCCAGAAATAGACTCATACGTATACAATCAACTGATCTTTTACAAAGGAGCAAAGGCAATTCAATGGAGAAAGGATAGTCTTTTCAACAAATGGTTCTGGAACAATTGGACATCCACATATGAATAAGTGAATTAATAAATTTAGACACAGACCTTATACCCGTTACAAAATTAACTCAATTCCTAGAAGATAACATGTGAGAAAAGGAGAAAATCTAGTTGACCTTGAATTTGGCAATGACTTTTTAGATAGAACACCAAAGGCACAATCCATGAAAGAAAGAACTGATAATCTGGACTTCAATATAATTTAAAACTTCTGCTCTGCAAAAGATGCTGTCAAGAGAATGAGAAGACAAGTCACAGACTAGGAGAAAATCATTACAAGAGACATTATCTGATAAAGGACTGTTATCCAAAGTATACAAAGAACTCATTTTTTTTTAAAGAGATAAGGTCTTGCTTTATCACCCAAGCTGAGTGCAATGGCAGGATCATAGCTCACAGCAGCCTTGAACCCCTGGGCTCAAGCAATCCTCCTTCCTCAGCCTCTGAGTAACCAGGACTACAGGCACATGCCACCAAGCATGACTAATTTTTCCTAGTTTTTGTAGACGAAAGGTCTCACTACGTTGCTTAGGCTGTCTTCGAACCCATGTCCTCAAGTGACCCTCCTGCCTCAGCCTCCCAAAGTGCTAGGAGTACAGGCATTAGCCACCATCCCCAGCCACAAAGAACTCTTAAAACTCAACAATAGGAAAACGAAGAACCTGATTTTAAAAATAGGCAAAAGATCTGAACAGACACCTCTCCAATATACAGATGGCAAACAAGCATATGGAAAGATGCTCAACATCACACATCACATGTGACTGCAAATTAAAACAAGATTATCACTACATATCTATAAGAATGGCTAAGATTCAAGACACTAACACCAAATGCTGACAAGGATGTGGAACAACAAGAACTCTCATTCATTGCTGGTGGGAATGCAAAATGGAAAAGTCACTTTGGAATACAGTTTAGCATTTCTTAAAAAACCGAACATTTTCTTGCCAATGATCCAGCAATTGCTCTCTTCAATATTTACCCAAATGAGTTGACAACATATGTCCACACAAAAACCTGCACATGGATATTTACAGGAGATTTACTTGTGCACATTGAGTATCACTTACTCAAAATGCTAGGGACCAGATGTGTTTCAGATTTTAGATGGTTTCAGATTTGGGGACCCAACACTAAACAAAAAATTCATTTGTGTTTCATATATACCTATACATAGAGACTGAAAATAATTTTATACATTTTTAATAATTTTGTGCATGCAACAAAAGTCTGTGTACATTGAACCACCAAAAAGCAAAGCTGTCACTATCTCAGCCACGCTTATGGACAATCTGTGGTTGTTTGGCATCACCACCATTCCTGACTCTGAATTTATATGCTACCAATAAGCAATCATTTTCTTACACTTATTCACACATAAGTACTTAACAGTAAAAAATATGAAATGCAATTAATACAGTAAAGAAAAAAAATGTGTTCAGGGTAACTAAGCAGGACAATAGCGTCACCAGAATACCTGTATCAGCTGTTAAACAGCAGCAGCAACAAACGGCACATGAGGTCAAGTATGGAAATTTGCATTTGTGGCATCATGTCAGTGCTCAAAAAGTTTTGGATTTTTGAGCATTTTGGATTTGGGATTTTTGGCTTAGGGATGCTCAACTTGTAATTGCCAAAACTTGGAAGCAACCCAGATGTCCTTTAGTAGATGAATGGTTAATAAACTGTGGTATATCCAGACAATGGAATATGATTCAGCCCAAAGAAGAAATGAGATATCAAACCACGAAAAGACATTGAAGAACCTTAAATGCATATTGCTATGTGAAAGAAACCAATCTAAAAAGGCTAACATACTGTATGATTCCAACTATATGACATTCTGAAAAAGGGTCATTAATGCAAATTACTGATCTTATGGAAGGTCGAACCGTAAGTAGGCACGATACATAGACAGATGAAATAATTCAAGGTTGCCAAGAAAAGGGCCTGAAATGCCCAAGTTGTAGGAAAGGATGTTGGGAGAAGAATATATTAGTTCTGATGAATGATTATTTATGGAAAAGTTGGGAACAGGAAGAAGTCAACAGTAAATTCAGGATTTCCTACTGGTGGTACAGGAAAAAAAAAAACAGGGGTGCCTCTTTCAGAAACAGGACAAGTTTGGAGAGGACAAACAGTTCTTGATGGCAGGTGGTGAGTTAGGTTATACAAGTTAAAATTTAGTTTCCAAGTGGAAACATCCAGTGAATAATTTAAAATGGGTGACAGATACTCAGAAGAGAGATTGAGGTCAGAGATACGGAGTTGAAAGCCGTCTGTGTCAAGCTAACAGAAGACACAAGTGCCAATGAGATCCAGAGGCAGAGAGTGGACAGAAAAGCAGAGGGCTGGGAACGAAACTCTCTGTTGCTGAATCTCTTCCCAAAGCACTCAGTCTCCTGGATTGCGGGTGGGCTATAGAACAAAGTCACTGGACATTCATCACTCCAAGTACTGCCTTTGAAATCTTCCTCCTCTAATTTAAACCTAAGATAATTAATCAAATGAGACAAAAACTTCCAGAGCTTTGCTCTTCTTTCGTACGAACCATCTATCCTCTCTGGGCCCCTCTCCAGAGTCTTCATTGAATAGTTTAACAAGCCTGTTTGGAGCTTTTACTAGATGTCACCTTCAGTAAATACCTGCCAAGAGAAGTCTTCAAGTGTGTGATATCTAACAAGCTGGACACTTAGAGCGGTTATTGAAATAGGGCCTGCAGACATGACAGCTTGTGATAACAGCTCCAGAACTGTTCCAGGTGAACATTTCAAAGCTCTTGTCAAGATTTTTTTCTTTTTCTTTTTAGTTCCTGGATCGTTGACCTCATTAACTCCAAGGCTCTTATCACTGTGTGAGCTCAATTCCTCCCTGTCCATTGTCAGAGTCAACAATAGCCCTGGTCCAATTGTGTCTCACGCTCTCTGTCATACATTCATCTACATGTCCCATAACATTTCAAGGACAATGGGTGTCCAAAATGTATCCACTCAGAAGTTTGGATTTTCTTTTATTACAGTACTTGTTCCTTATTACTTTGATAATTTATAGTCATTCTTTGAGCTAATAAGGCTTTTGAGTTTTTGTTTGGGTTGGAGTTTTTGGCCTCTTCCCTGAGCGAAGGAAAGCAGCAAGCCATGTCATCCACGTGTTTCATTCCCCCATGGCCAGACTCATTGCCACTGCGAGCACGTCTTGGTGCCAGTTGCCTTGTGTCCCCCAAGAGAAGAGAGGCATGGCGAAAGGGGTGTTCAGAGGGATTGGAATCAAACCCAGTTTTCCCTTACACTCAACAAGGTATCTGCGTGGGTGCCTTAGTTCAATGTAGGTCCACAAGTGTGAACTTGGGAAACTCGTTCCTGTGCACAGAAATGAACGCCAGCTCCCTATGGACACCCCTACCTCTAATATACTTACTTCCAACTAAAAAGGATCCTAAAAAGAGACTAAGAAGCACCACATGAAATGTGATCTCTATTTGAAGCTGCTCAGAGTCTTTTTCCACTTTTCAAACATCAAGTCATTATCTAAGCACATTTAATAATTTCTTGTGTGGAGAGCTGTGCTGGGCATTTTACAAAGCTAATTAAACAGGCACGGTGCCTAACCTCT
>RJWJ010029066.1:0-20634 GCA_004363605.1 Indri indri | reverse complement strand
GACCACTCAGCAAGGAGATCAAGAGCTGGGTGAGAATTCAGCAGTTAGGAAAGATTTATGTTTCAGTGCAATACCCTTTATGTGCGACCATAGCTTTCTCCTACAGAGATTTTTAAATGTCAAAATGCAGTGTTGACAGGTGAAATTTTAAAACAAAATAAAAAAATGAAGGCCATACCTGACACTTAATGAAAAAGACATCAATCCCTCCTTTAGTGTAGCCTTTCTGTGCCTGACCTTCTCTCCCTGCCTTTGCCTACACTGTTAAGATTATTGTCTTCAATTCAATTCAAGGAGCTTTTATTGCATGCTGACAATGAATTACGCCGTGGGGGACACTTTGAAAGAGGAAACAGCCCCTTCTTTTACAGACCTTACAATCTCATCATAGAAGCCTGCCATATGTGCAGTAAGCTATTGACCACCATTGCAAGGCAGCGCAGGTACTGATATGACTTGTGGGTGACCTGGTTTCCTGGAGGAGATAGAACTGGAAGTGGACCCTGAATGAGGGGTAGAATCTCAAAGGAGGAGGGGGAAGCAGTAGCAAAGTCATAGGGGAATATTGGCGTCAGCACACAGGGGAAAATGGCTGTGGTTTTAGTTAGGAAGAGTGGGGCCAGACTGAGGAGAACTGTATTTAGCTGAGATGTTTTGGTTGCAAGTACCAGAAACCAACTTGAACAGCCTAAACTGTGTAACATGGTGGTAGAGCCCAGATTCTGAAGTCAGATGGCCTCGGTGTGAATCCCGATTTCATGCACTTCTAGTTGTGTAACCACAGGCAAGTTACTTAATTTCCCTGTCCCTCAGTTTCCCCTTCTATAAAATGAAGTAATACATGGAATTATTGGGAGGATTAAATAAGATAATTTGAGTAATGTGACTCTGGAACTCTACCTGGCACATACCAAACGTTCAGGAAGTTTTATCCTTTTTGTTGATAACGTTGATAGGATGTTGACAATAATGATGATTAAGCAAAGGGGAAGTTATCATAATATAAGCACAAGGGTGCCTTAAGGAATTCAAAGTCAGGAATGCCACTAAGTTTCCATATGGGACTAGATCAGGGAAACAGCCATCAGGAATGCAGGCACCACCTTCCCTTTCTGTTTCTCTCAGGAGACCTGCAACATCTTTCTCTTTCCCTACAGACTGGTCATCCCTGTTTCTCTGTCCTCCTGGTAGAATATGATTGCCCTGAGCTCCTGAGTTCATATGTAACCATTCCAACTACTGGAAGAGAGTATTGGTTGCCTCTTACTCATAATTTTAAACTTGCAGGAGGGAAATCTCACTTATCCAGATTGAGTCAAGTGTCTGCTTCTGGTCCAATCAGCTGGAACTAAGGACAGGGTCATGCAGTACAATTGGGATTGCCCATGCGGTAGACAGGGGTGAGTTCTCAGCAAAAGAGATGATCCTTGAGCTCAAAAGATGCATCAAAATGTCTAGGTGTCTATTAGAGCACTCTGGCCTGAGGAATATGATGTTTAGGCAGTGGCATTCCTCTAGGAATTCCAAAGGAGGGTGTCTGGTAAACAACCATTGGAGCCTCAGGATTTGAGTGAGAAAATGAGTATATTCTATACTTCAGACTTTATTGAGGATAATGTTAGGGAAAATTCCACTCCAAATGTGTCTCTGAAACAGATCTTTGTAGTCCAGGAGTGAAGATAAGTTATGTATATGTAGCAGAATACCATTTTGATGTATTAATAAATGCATCTCTTCCTAAGAAAACTGTCTATTACCCCATGACTCTACCCTTTTAGGGCAGTAAGCCATGAAGGATCTGCTGCTTCAAGGAAGATTGACAAACGAAACAAAACAAAAGAGTCAAGTCAGATGTGTAGCTGTTGCTATTTAAAAAAATGATATGGAGGAATATCAGATCAAGAAGGAAAATAATGATGATTAGAGTGGAAATTAATGAAATAGAGAATAGAAAACCAAAGTTAGTTCTTTGAAAATACCAACAAAATTGACAAATAAAAAAGAGAGAAGACAAATTAGTAAAATCAGGAATGGAAGAAGACATCACTGCTAACCTTATAGAAATAAAAAGGAGTATAAGTGAATATCATGAACAATTGTATGCCAACAAATTAGATAACTTAGGTAGTTATCTATCTTTCTTATCTCATCTTTCTTATCTTTCTAGAAGAAATTCCTAGAAAGGCACAAACTACTGAAACTGAGTCAAGAGAAAAAGAAAATCTGCTGTATCAAAAAGTCCCAAAACAATAAATGTTGGCATGGATGCGGAGAGATAGGAACACTCATACACTGGTGGTGGGACTGCAAACTAGTGCAACCTCTGTGGAAAGTAGTATGGAGATACCTCAAAGAGATACAAGTAGAACTACCATTTGATCCAGCAATCCCATTCCTGGGCATTTACCCAAAGGAAAAAAGATATTCTACTAAAAAGACACCTGCACTCGAATGTTTATAGCAGCACAATTCACAATTGCAAAGATGTGGAAACAACCCAAGTGCCCATCAATACATGAGTGGATTAATAAAATGTGGTATATGTATATCATGGAGTTGTACTCAGCCACAAAAAACAATGGTGATCTAGCACCTCTCGTATTATCCTGGATAGAGATGGAGCCCATTCTACTAAGTGAAGTATCCCAAGAATGGAAAAACAAGCACCACATGTACTCACCATCAAATTGGTATTAACTGATCAACACATAAGTGCACATATAGTAGTAACATTCATCGGGTGTCGGGCAGGTGGGAGGGGGAGGAGGAGAGGGGTATATACATACCTAATGGGTGCGGTGCACACTGTCTGGGGGAAAGACACACTTGAAGCTCTTACTCAGGTGGGGCAAGGGCAATATATGTAACCTAAACACTTACACCCCTGTAATATGCTGAAATAAAAAAAAATTAGTACCAATTAAAAAAAAAAAAAGAAAAAGAAAAAGAAAATCTGAATAGATCTGTAACAAGTGAAGAGATTGAATTAGTGGAAAAACTACCCACAAAGAAAAGCCAGTGCCGGGATGGCTTCACTGGTGAATTCTACCAATAAATTAAGGCTTAGGAGAGAAAATACTCGCTGGGACTATTTATTTATTTATTCATTTTTTTAAACAAATATTCGAGAACCTACTGTATGTTAGGTATTATGGTTACAATATTAATAGTAGACAAGACAAAGTCCCTTGTGGCCAAGGCTTGATTTTTCATGGGGCGATTTATAGTCAAGGCACAATTTGTGATCCACTGGCAAGGGAAGCTATTGTGAACTCATGGAGTCCTCAAAGGACTTCATGGACAGGTGGATTTGTGTGCCCTACAACTGCTTCTCTGCAGTCACCTCCATCCATGCTCACACCTCCTCTCTCCTCTCCCCTGCCCTCCTGCTCCCATCTTTTGCTCCCCTTTGTTGATGCAGCCAGCCCTGCTATTCAGAAATGAGTACACATACCCTCTTTGCTGTTAACCACTCTGCAGTCCGTAGCCATCCTCAAAGCTGTAGGACACAGGAGTGGAAGGTCTGTCCTGGGTCTGTTCTTACAGTGTGGATCATCAAGATCAGAAGAGGACGGGAGGTCATATTCTCCCTCATCAACCCATCCCAATCTCCAGCCTCCCCCTGGCATCTTGTGCTCCAGATGTTGAGGACAGCATTCCCAAAATGATGCTTGAGATGGGCTCCCTCCTACCCGTCACTGCATCTGTGGGGGCCAAGCTTCCACCAGCCACTGCTGTAGAAAGGGCTGAGGAGCCTTAATCGACATTCGCCTGACAATCTAGTGACACTTGACACCAGAATGCCCCTGGGGTCTGAATGTTTTCTGTAAGAAACACTTGTACTCCTCTCAAAGGCCCTATAACCTTTTTCTCATCCTTTACAACCCTTGTCCTTAGCCAGTGGAAGCTTCATCTGGGTTCGCAGTCAGTGACACTATACAAGCGTGTCTGGAATGCCCAGCTCCTCTGGGGAGTAATAGTGCATGGCTGACCTGGTTACAGGGCATGTGTCCCATATAGTCACACACTGCACTTAGAAAAGCCCAGTGCTTGGTTTCATGCTCTGCTGTAACCATCTTGAAAATCATAATTTTTTTTTTAACAAGGAGTCCATATTTTTATTTTGCACTGGGCCCTGCAAATTATGTAGCTAGTCCTGCAGGGTTGCAATGGGCACCTTTGGGAGGGGCTTTTCTGTTGTGTTTCTGAGCCTGGTTGGAGTAGTGATTAATCCCCCGGCTCTGGGGCCAGACGGCTGGTATTTGAATCCTGGCTCCTTTACTCCCTAGCCCTGTGATCTTAAAAGTTCTTCACCCTCTCAATTTCTTTATCTGTAAAGTGGGGGTGATAATAATAGCATATATCTCCTAGGCTTTCTGAGAGAATAAAATATGTTAACGCACGTGAAACACTCAGAATGGTGCCTGGAACATAGTAAAAATCTGTGCAAAGTTAGCAGTTTCTGTTGTGTGGTTTTTCCAAGGTCAGATTGCTCTGTATCTTTCAGCAGTGTATCTTGCACTCGGTGGTGAATCGGACTATTGAATTGAATTATTAATAGTTCTGTAATAGCCTCTGCTCATGAAGACTCCCGCAGACTGCTGTGAGCAGTGTGGGTGTGGAAGGAGGTCCAAGCCCTGCCTCTGCCCTGCCATCAAGCGAGCTTCTTGTTAGCGCTCCCTTTTCCCTAAGCCCACAGACATCCACCTACTTAAACCCAGGTTTCCCAAAGTGTGGGCCATGGACCCCTAGACAAGAAGACTTTAGGTATCACATAGACCCAGCATCAAACAACATTAAATCTCATAGTGAGAGAGTTATGCATGTTTTATATCCTTTAATCCATTGATCACATATGGAAGAAAGTCTCCATTCATCATTGCTAAGTTTTTAACATCTCTCACATCCTTGCTAATTAATTTTCCCTTTTTCATAAGGAAAGGACAGGCCTGGGGCTTAGAGCCTTCAGCAAGCTATGGTATCTAGCTGGAATTTTAAACGCTGTTATATTCTCAACACAAATTTATTTCTAGGATTAATTTATGAATACAGAAACTGGTTTCCCATTTAAGGTAATGGTCTAAAGTTTCTGATGGGTAGCAAAATAGCATGTGAGACAGTCTAAGGGTGCTTAAAAATAAGAAGATATTAGCAAAGAAACACAGGGCTATGGCCAAAAACAAAATGGAGAGTACGAGGACAGTGGAAACCAGGTCCGGGCAGTTTAACACCAATTAGCATCAGCATCACAACACGATTTTGATCGCAGAAGCATAATATGATTTATACACACTTGGAAGAAAGGCAACAAGCTGTGGGGAAAACTAGGGAACAAGTATGTGGCAAGCAGTGTGTCCCGGGATGGCAAACAGAAGTGCAGCTTAATATAGCTCAGGGTGAGACTGTCTCCGGGGAGGTTCTCACAGGGAACCTGGGCGGAGTAAAGAGAGGGAGTAAAGGAAAGGGGTTTTGGTTTTGGAAAAAATAGGAACTCGCAAGCCGGTGTATTGGGGAACGCGAGGATTCTTCAGATATGAGCGTGATAGTTTAGAAAAGTAAGCATCTTGGTGAGCGTTCACGTTGCATCCCTTGTCCTTGTGGCCGCAGTGCCACAGCCGGGACAAAGGCCGGAGCTCTGCTCCTGGTGGTCTGGAGGATCTGGCCCGGAGGGAGTAACTGCAGCCCGTTGCTTTGTTGTGGAGAGTGAATCAGCGAGTCAGCAGTTTCCTTCTTAGAGCATATTCATGTAAGGTTTTTTTTGTTTTTAAAGTGAATTTGAAGAATAGAAGAATGCAAGGGCAACCCGAATACGGGGGAAAGTGCGAAGCTGTGTTTCTTCCCCAGCCCCATCCCATCCATTCTCTGTCCTTTTCTGTCTTGCTGTATCCTGGGCCTGTGTGGGCTGTGTCACTGTGCTTCCTGCCCACGGGCTTCTGGCCAGGGGCACTCGAAGGGGACCACTAGCAGGAGAATGAGGGAAGAAGAAGAGTGAAGTCCGACACTGTGTTTCTGGCGCCCTCCCTGCAGGGCTGCTGCTGGCCGGCTGTGTCCCGTGACTGCCGGCCCAGAGCCTCCTCTGTCTCAGGTTCTGGTGCTCCCCGCACAACCCTGCCTCTCTGGGCCTGGGGTAGCAGCAGCCTCCACTGCCACCGGCCTCCGGGAACTGCACTGTCCTTGTGGTTTTCCCACAAAGATCGTAAACAGTCCTTGCATTAGCCCCTTTTGCGCGGCTGTAAAGGAATGCCTGAGGCTGGGTAATTTATAAAGAAAACAGGTTTATTTGGCTCTTGGTTCTGCAGGCTGTACAAGAAGCGTGGCGCGAGCATCGGCTCTGGTGCGGGCTTCAGGGAGCTTCCAGTCGAGGTGGAAGCGAAGGGGGAGCAGGCGTGTCACATGGTGAGAGAGGGAGCAGGAGAGGGAGGAGGCGGTGCCAGGCTCTTGTAAAGAGCCAGCTCTCTCCATGGACTAAAGAGGAGAACTCACTCATTATCTCAGGGAGGGCACCAGGCCCTTTGTGAGGGACCCACCCCTCCCTCATGACCCAAACACCTCCCACCAGGCCCCACGTTCAACACTGGGAATCAAATTTCAACGTGAGATTTGGCAGGGCCGAACATCCAAGCCTTATCAGTCCGTTTTATTAAATTTTCCTCAAATTACCCAATTCGATTAACCCATCTGCTTTTTGGTGAACAAGGTTATTTACAAAGATCAAAGTTTGGGAAACACTAACCCCAAGAAAATCCATGTGTCTTCCCAAAGATCTCTCTAATCCCTCAAGCTCTCCGGCCATCCAGAGGAGGCAATGGTAAGGGCCGGCGAATGGTACCGTCTTCCTCCCCCACTCCCCCCATTCCAAGCATTTCTTTTCCGTTGCTATTTTAATACAGAGAATTCAATATCTACTGTTTTCTCCAATGCTACAGAATGTAAATCACACTTTTTTGTATATAACAGAATTCCATTCCAATAAAACGATTAAATGATTCAGATATTCCATAAAGTTTTATTTAAAAAAATTTTTTTTTCTGTGTGTGTGTCTATTGAATCCTAAATACAGATGCCCAGATTTATGAGGCAATTGCAGTTAAGAACGAAGAGGAAAGCTAAAATGGTATCTATGTACGATCGGCAATGGAAATCAAGTTCTGTAAAATGAATCATCTTTCCCCTCCAGGGTAGCTCGTTATGGGGAAAATAACCAAGAGTTTTGCCTTCCTCCTTAGTGGCGATGGTGTAGAAAAAGTTGCGCAGACACACACACGCCCTCACCACACCTCACTCAAGAAATTCCAAATAGATGTGCCCTGCCCGGGCTTCCATCATATGCAGGCTATTTTCAGGTCGTGACAAACAGTCACACTTGCTTGTAAGTTCACTGGCTCAGGTAAGCAGACCATCTGTTTACTGAAAGAAAGGAGCAACAAGAAGGTGGATTCTTGGTTGGTCAGGAGAGAGGGCTAGGAATTATGTGGTTTTTGAGTCCCCATGATGTCTGGTGCAAGAAGTCTACGGTCATGTCATCTGCAATAGGAGCCAGTTCCTGTGGTTCAAGGGCCCAGGGTGGTGAGATTAATAACATAAATGCCTGTGAGAGGCAGGGGAAAGGGGATGTGGATTGAGATCCCCACACCCGTGAACGTGACCAGTGACGCATTTGAAGTGGAGGCTAAGGATGAGGAAATATGCTATGAGAAAACTTTGTTCCAATGAAATCTTCCATAGAAATCAAATATATAAAACAGATAAAATGGAGTTTCTTATGTTGAATTAAAGCCCCACCCCACCCCGCCTTGGCTTCCTTCCTAACATCCTTAACCCCAGATGGAGGAGGTTCAGGAAAACCCTATGTCTTTGTCATCTCTGTTTCTAAGACGGTAATCACCATGATGACATGAACCTCAACAAGCATCACATCTAGGGGCAGGATCAGTCCTCGGTGTGTGTGTCTGGAGTGGGGCTGGATACTGGGCTTACTTGTCATTGACGGGCAGAGGGGCAGTGCAGAACTTCCCAACAATGGTGGTCCGGTCTTTTTTCCAAACCCGGCTGGAAGGCTGAAACTTGAGTTTCACTTGGCTTATCTGGCACTGTGGGTTGGCGTGGGCCATGACTGCTTTCCCCTGGAGTTCCTGCCTAGGTCTGCAAGGGAAAGGGAAAGGGAAATTTATGACTGTGGCACTCACTGCCGGTGCTTCCCCAGGGCTCTGCTGGTGGCACTGGTTGCTGTCACACCTAAGGGGTTAGCTCCTTACCACAGCCCTTTGTATCACCTGCACCGGCCCCTCACCACACACCTACAGCTTTGAATACGACCCAGGAAATAGTTGTTGATTTTCGAGAGTAAACAAGTAGACACCGCAACAAAATAGCAGCTCTTGGCTTTTCACATCTGGAAAAAATGTCCCTCATTCGTGGATTCCTAGCTGGAGAAGATCTTCACTTTCAGATCCAATTGCCTGGAAGTAGAGTCCTCTTTTAGGACATCTCAGTTCAAAGAATCCTGTGTAAGGACTATTCTGTGTCAGGCTAGATATGAATGTGCGGTGGAAACAACAAAGCAGGCCTTGAAGCCAGACAGAGCTGGGTGGAGCCCGGGTTTTGGGCAAGTTACCTAACCTGGCGAGGTGGCTGTGGAGTCCCCCAGCCCTGGGTATAAACCCCAGCTCCCCCACACGCTGCTATTCTCAGCCCAGGGTTAGTCATATCCTTTGTTTTTTCCTTTTGACGGAAGATCCTGTATGACTCTGTTTAACAGCTGTTCCTTTTTTTCCTCAGAAGTATTATGAAATATTTCAGAGGGGCCAGGCACAGTGGCTCACGCCTGTAATCCTAGACTCTGGGAGGCCAAGGCGGGAGGATGGTTTGAGGTCAGAAGTTGGAGACCGGCCTGAGCAAGAAGGAGACCCTGTCTCTACTAAAAATAGAAAAATTAGCCGGGCGTGGTGGTACGTGTCTGTTCTCTCAGCTACTCAGGAGGCTGAGGCAGGAGGATCACTTGAGCCCAGGAGTTGAAGGTTGCAGTGAGCTATGATGACACCACTGCACGCTGGGCTGGCCAAAAGAGCCAGACCCTGTCTCAAAAAAAAAAAAAAAAAAAAAAAATCACAGGAAAAAATAAGATTGTTCCCTTTAAGTAACTGCTTAGATTGAGGAGCTTGTAATACATAAGGAATGTGAAAGATACATTAAGTGAGTAGTCTGGGGACTTGACCCAGGTAAGTTCTTCAATTAGAAGGAAATCTTGGGGTTGTCCAAAGCTATGGAAAGTAGGGAAAGACCACACATAACCTTCTCGACATTTCTCCTCCTCCCCCCTCCCCACCAGTTTCTGATCTGCAAGATCGAAAATCAAGGACTTGAAGATGGAAGTTAATCACGTTCTGCTGGCCGTCTTCGAAAGCCTTATGTAAAGCTCTTTTGGGAAGGGATAGCTGGAGTCTGTGGATGTCTGTTTGAATTACTAGGGGAGATTTTAAAATACTGCCCTGGAGCCTATGCCAGAAACCCTCATGTGATTGGTCTGGAGAGGCTTGGCATCAGTACTTTTTAAAGCTCTCCAGGTGATTCTAACATGGAGCCAGGTTTGTGTGTCATTTTCATGACACTCACCAGTGTTGTCGGATGTACCAACGGGCTGGAGAGCTGATGAAAACACCTGTCTAGAAGTCACACAACCTTGCACTGATCGAGTGGGAAGCACTCAGCTTGCTGCCCACCACAATCCACACGGCTCCCCGGGCACCTGCAGGCCAGTGGCGGGGTCCGGACGGCTGTACCGGCTGTGTGACCCTGGGTGAGTCAGGAGGAGTGCTGGCTAGTGGCGGGGTGTTTGGGAGCCGAGAGGCGCCCTCCTCCCAGCGGAAACTTGTCTTCCCTCACAGCACGGTTCATGTCCAGCTCTGCAGCCTGAGATATATTCTCCAGCCCAGATCTGATCGGGTCACTCTCCTGTTTCAAACTCCCAGTGGCTCCCCAGACCGCAGTCAGGATGAAAACCTAAATCCCTAACACGTCCTTCAGGGCCTGGCCTAGTCTGGCCCTGACTCGCCTCCCGGCCTCCTCTCGCACCACACCCTCAGCCCCTGCTCTCTGCTCCAGACACACTGGGGAGCTCCTGCAAATCCTTCCCCTTCCTGCTCATCACTTCCTCACACTCGATCAGGCTCCGTCTTATGTGCTCTCACGGCGTTGGTCACCCTGACAAGTGAACATTTCAGTGTGTGCGCACACTGCTCATTTCCCTGTTACGCTCGGTCCATTCCCCTGCAGGGTCTCTTGCCAGCAGGTTCCAGGAGCTCTATTCCATGGGGGGCACACACAGGCGGGCCACCGCTTTGGGCAGGGTTTCCAGAGGGGCTGAGCTTCCTGTGTGGTTCCAGCTCCTGCCAAGCAGCCTTCCCTGTGGCCCCTGCTCCCACTGGGCAGGCTGCAGGGCTTTGCCAGCTCCACCCTTTCCTCCTCCCTCTAGCCCGAGGGTGGTAGTGGGACACCTACTGTCTAATCTCTGCCATGCCTCCCCGTCTCCCTTGTGGTCTTCCAGCTCTTCCAACACACTTATAATTACTTCACTGTGTTAAATTCCTTCTCTTGGACCTCCTGGCATGGGCTCTGTTTTCCTGACTGGACCCTGACTGAGTCAGTGGCATTCTCTGATCAGTCTGTCTCCTGCTAGCTTGTGAGTAACCAACCAATTGCTTTTTCAAGAAACATCCACCATCCAGGTGCGGTGGCTCACGCCTGTTATCCCAGCACTTTGGGAGGCCAAGGCAGGAAGATCGCTTGTGGCCAGAAGTTTGTGACCAGCCTGAGCAACATAGCAAGACCCTGTCTCTACCTATAATAAAGGCACCACTGTGGCTGACTTCCTATCCCCTGGGAGCTTGTGGCTCCCTGCAGCTGAGGTTCTTTGCCCTCTCACTTCAAGCCTCTTCCCACCAGCCCACCAGCCCCCAGGCCCACGTCTGCTCCAGCAAGGGAAGGAAATGATCGGACCCAGTTTCAGGTACTGGAACTACTCAGCATCAGGCCCTCCTGGCTGCTACTCTGGCCCTTACCTTGCCCTGATTTGCTAACTGACCCTCTGCCTCCAAGTCTGTCCTGGTGACTGACCTATACTGTGCCTCCTTGCTCAGAGTGTGCTTTCCCCAGGCTCTGGCCAGCCCTCCCTGGGCTGGTGACTGAGGCCTCCTCCCTACAGACACCCTGGTTGCCCCCGCCTGGATTCCTGAGCACTGGTTCCTATCAGAGCCCTGATTCCTGTATCCTAACCACCTTTTGGGACACCCCATTACTGCTGCCTGCCTGCCTTGTCTATACTATACTTAGACACAGTACTTGTAGAGGACATTTCGGGTCACATGTAGCCCGGAGCTGGGAGTGTTTCCTTGTTCTGTTCTGAGAACATGCCTGGGGGCTTGCACGCGGGCCGGGACGCCCTGACCCTGCAAACAGGAAGGGGCTAGAGAGCTTCGGATGCAAACATCGGCTCTCCGGAAACAAAACAACAAGGAATAGGGCATGCCGAGTCGGGACAGGGTGGGAACAAAGAAATTGCGGTGGGACAGTTGCCAAACAGGCTGTGTTATAAATAAAGACGCCGCAGCAGTAAGGCGCTGCAGTCTTGTACCGTCTTTTGTGTGTGTGTGTCTGTCTCTTTGTGTTCATTCCTCGTCCCTAGGTGGGCCACGACTGTACTGATCCCAAATCTGGGACGGTTCCCCAGCACGTGTCTGTGGGTGGCTCTATAGCAGGTGCCGCCCCAGCCTAGTCGGCTGCCCACCTCCCCTGTCAGTGATCACACAGGCCTGACCTGGGATGCCCACATGTGCACACGTGGAAAATGAAAAGCAACTAACTCCCAAGGAGAGGGGTCAGCCACGGGGGACACTTACGTACATGGTGATCTTGACTGGGGAGCTGACATTACTGCTAAGGAAGGTGACCTCGATGTTGGTGTCCTTGTTTCTCGGCTTCTGCAAGGAAAACTCCACGAGGCTGTGATACACTGGGAAACCAAAGCGCATCAGAGACTGGGCCAGAGGGCAGAAGGTGCGATGAGCAAAACACCCCTGAGAGCAGCTGTGCTGTTGGGAATCTCAGCTCTACCTCTTAGCCCTGCGCCGTGGAGCAGATGACCTATTGGCTCAGACCCTAAGTGTCCTCATGTGTAAACTGGGGGTAATAAAAACAGACACCCACAGGTCTGAATGAGATTTAAATGGGTTAATACATATAAAGTCCTCAAGACAATTCCTGTGCCTAGGAAATAGTCAGTGTTAGTTTTTATTACTGCTTTTGATGCTAGAATGTTCCACTACTCCCTGTTTGGCGACATTATCATGGTGGTGTGATCGTGAAAGAGCCAAAAAAGATCTGTCATATACTGCTATTGGTTTTTTTGTTTGTTTTGTTTTTTTAGCCAACACAATGTCAATGTACTTTATTTTTCCCTTTTTACACATCTTCTCTATGCTTCTGCTACCCAAGAATCCCAGGCCTGGGAGCTTTGCAGTCACTATCCGGCAGGTCAATTACAGATGCTAAGTATCTGTAATTTCCCTTTCTTCCTGAAAATTCAGAGAACTGAGACTAATTTAAGAAATCTCAATTATATTCCTCATTTACCAGTTTCAGAAGGCCTAACATGTAGCTGTCAGAAGTTTCCACTTGGGAAAGGAGCATATTCTCTGTGGCTGGAGGGATTGCCTGCTACAGAAATCCCCTCATTGTAATTAGCACAGGTTCGCTTCAGAGAGACAATCTATCTTTACCTACAAACATGGTATTTCTGGTTTTCTGATCAGTAGACTTGCGACTCTCCCTCAGCAGGGACCTTAAAGTTTAACCTTCACGCGTTCCCCAGGCTTTCCCGCCATGTGCGTTCTTAGCTGCACAGACACGGAGGAGCCAGTTCAGGTTGCTGCCACCTGCCCAGAGCTGGAAGTAGAAGCCAGGAGGTCTGGTCCCGGCGGCACTGGCTGCACCTCCAGACAGAGCACCCCCTGCAGGCTGGCTCTGATGGGGCGCTGACCAGAGAGTAGCCGAGAAACACCACGGCAGACAGCAGGTTCTCAGGGAGCAAAGCAGCCAGCGTGGAGGCAGGTGGTGGGGAAACACTTTAGATTTGGGAGTCAGAAGACCTGCAGTCGAGTCCTGACCCTTTCACTGCCCTTACAGCCTGGGGCAGGTCACTTGGCCTCTCAGGCCCTTTCCTCACTCCTCCGTCTCAGTGGGTGGCCGAATGAGCCAATACATGTGAAAAGCCCACAGTTGATTCTGTAGCCCACTTTGTTGCTAAGAGATGGCCATGAATTCTCTCTGGCAGGAAGGTAGAAACACCCCAACTATTCTCCCAAATTCTCTGATGGACTAAGGGAAGGGAAGTATTACTTCTTGAGTTGCAATCACTGTGCTCATGGCTATTTTATTTTATCCTCGCAATTGATGCTTTGAAATAGGTACTGTTATCGTTCCCATTTTCTGCATAAGCATATAAAGGTTCAGAGAGGTTAAGTAACTTGTTCCTGATCACACAGCTGATAAGTGGAGAAGCTGAGACTCAAATCCAGACTTGTGTGAGGAGGAGTCTGAGCTCTGGGCTCCACACTATGCTGCATTCCACCTTCTAGTGCCACGAAGATGTACCCACAAAGGTCCCTTCACTAACTCGACACAAGCTGATCAGAAAATCAGTTAAAATTCGGGTATCTGTATAATTTATCATCTAAACCAGCATACTTTTGTCCTGTACACACAATAAAGACACAGGACCCCAGGATAACGAGCATAAGCCAGGAAGTATCGTCAGCCTAGTTAAGATGCACGTAGTGTAGGGAAGGGTGGTGGTTCGGCTTGTCATGTATTTCATGGATTCTAAGACACAGTTTTCTTTCATGTTGTTTACAATCACTGGCATCTTTGAAGAAATGCAGTGGTTAGAAGCAACAGTGAGCAGCCGGAACGTGTCTGTGCAGGGAAGGAGGGCAGGGCGCCAGGCTCAGTATCCCTCTGGGACCCTGACTTAGGCAGGTTGCCAGGGCGGGAGGCACGTAGGATGGCCACGGAGGAGGGGGAGAGACGTGTGCAGGAGGAGGAGGACGGAGGGCACTCCCGAACACCGCTCAGGGGAGAACGCCCACCGGAGGGCTTATTTCAGGGGCTGGGAGGAACTAGGATCAGGACCTGGACAGTAAGACGCCCCCACGTTCTTACCTGTAGAGCATGGGTTGGGCTCACTCTACAAGTTGTGGTTCGGACCAGGAGCTGCTGCCCCACCTCCTGTGATACCTGCACCCTGGTCCTTCACCCCACCTCAGCTACACACTGGGCTGGACACAGCGCAGGCTGGAGCCCCGGCCTCTTCCAGCCGGCGCATGGGCAGAGCTGAGCTCATGCATTTCCCCGCTACTCACCGCAGTATGGAGCGCTGGAAGTGGTCATGAGGTAGACTTTCACTTCCTTGGGAAGCGGCTCTATCTTTATACCAGTTTCTTCCACCAGCCCTGGAAACAGAGAAGCAAAGACAGCAGAGCCCTCAGAAGGCCATTCCAGGGTCCCACAGCACCCAGCCCTGTATTTAGTAATCCGTGCACCCACTTCTTCCACGGATATCTACACTGTACGCTCACGATGTGCCATACTCTGGGGTGAAGCCCAGGGTCCCACAAACTCAGTCCAGTGGGGCATAAACCCACATGTAAACAGGAAGTACGTTCTTCAGATAATCTGGCCCATTCTTGGTAGATAATTATAAGAAATCTGAAAGTATGCCTCTGACTTGCAAAACCGATCTATATGACGGATGTTTTCATGGCACTGTGTCCTCCGCAGTGGAGCGGGAAGTGCTTGACCTGCAGACTAGTGGGCGGCGAGTGGGGAAAAGTCATCCTGGGCAGAGAGCGTGGTTAGGACAGAGGCATGTGGGGTGAGGAGACATGACGCACACCTGGGAGCACAAGTGGTCAGCATCCTGGGCTGTTCTTGCAAGAGCAAGTGCAGTGAGAGGTGAGGCGGGCAGACGGGGTGAGGTGGCTGTTACATCAGCGGGTCCATCCCATCGGGAGAAACTCTGACATATGCCCAGTGAGTAGGAAATAATGTTGGCTTGTTTGAACGTGGGAAGCGACCCTACTTTAACATTTTTGTCGAGCTGGTATTCATTTCGTTCATGTAAGCATGACAGGCCGCTGCAGTTCTGAGCGGCAGCCAGGGGCGCCGCAGAGGGGAGAGTGTGGGACGGGGAGGGACCATTTCCACTACCCAGGATTTTTTTCTGGAGCTCTTAATCCCCCCAGGATATTCACAGCAATGGTCTGTACAGGTGAGTTAGAGGCCAGATCCCATGGCCTTCCTGGAGTCCTTCCTTCAGACAGGCCTGGATCATCCAGGAGGGTGCCCAAGCCTCCCAGCAACGAGGCCTCCCCCCGGCTGGCACGTGGCCACACAACCTCACGCCTCTAAAGCGGGTCTGTGTGCCACTCTAGGGTATTCCCCACAACACACGGACTTAGGGTCTGTGAAGATCTGGAGAATGGCTGGCCTAGCAAGAAAGACCCATGGAAAGCATCTGCTCTGAGTGTAGGGACAGGGACTTCGACAACACCAGTGTTTCTGGAGAGTGTCCTGAGGCTGAACGTGCAGGCGAGGCCCTGCGTGTGGGACCAGGTGTGCAGAGCAGGCAGCGGTGGAGAGCGCGAGGGCTGGGGCATGAGGCCAGCGCCCGCTCCCAGGAGAACAGGCTGAGCACCTCATCACTTCATTCTCTTTTCCCCCGGTCAGCTAGACTTCTTGACCAGAGGAGGCCAGGACATTAAGAGGTAACGACTGGCAGGACTTGAACTTTTCCCAGATGTCAAAGAAAGCCAAAGGGATGAGATTTTACCTATCCTCGGACAGGAAAGCAGAAAAGGGTTACAGCAATCCAGACATTGTCCAGCAAGGAAGGCCCTGTAGCTGGCACAGGGAAAGGCCATCAGCGGGCAGGAATTCTCCAGGGCACTGATGTAGAGATGCACAGCCCGCATGTGATCACAGATCAGATAACTGTAACCTGAGCAGAGAAAAAACCACAACCAGGGTTTCAGTCGAGACTAAAGGAAAGTCCCCCCACGCTGCTTACTGGAAGGCTATTGAATTTTATATTTTTGCAAGATACAAAATAAACAGGATGTCCCCTGAGCCACATTTTTAAAACATGAATGACATGGTTCCTGCATTGCCCCTTTTCCTTTTAATTTTCCTGCAGTACATAAGCTTAATCTATCAAGTAAATTGCTCAATTTGAGGCCCATTCTTACATGGTCATGCAAACCCTCTTCCATAGAACGGTGGGAGTGTGCAGAGAGTTGGAGTGGCTGACTCCACTGCAAGGTGGATACCTGTACATATTTTTACCGTCATCGTCACACATACAAGCTTATTATACCCAACCCAGCAATGAGACCACCAAGGGACTCAGCAGCAGTTCACAGCCAGTCTCTAAATCCAATGTGCTGAGGCTCACCTGGCCTCAGGTGAATGACTGACACACTGAATTTGCCAAATATCCCAATTTACCAAAAACTTGGTTTTGTTGTTATTGTTGTTTACTATTTAAGTTTGCAGCAACCCACCTTGGATGAATTGGCTGGGGCTAAGAAGTATGTAGTGAGACATAACTCCAGGGCTCTGGAGTCTGCAGACTCACCCTGCACCTTGGGGCCCCCTCTCTGGGCCCTGCAATTGAGGCTGAGCTGTTGACTTTCTTGTCCCCCGTGGTTGGGACACTCTCTACAAATAAGCTCCTTCCAGGGAGCTGGGGCAGAGACACACTAAACTCTTCTCAAATTGTGTTATGAAGAAAAAACAAAAAGTAGTCAACGAAAATGCCACCAAAATTTTCAAAAGCCATTGCAACTAAACTATCCCATTTGATCAGAATTGCTGGCAAATTTATAGGCTATTAAAAGAAGCATGTTTTTGGAAAACTTGTAAATTTGGTAAAATAGATTCGTGTTTATTTAACAAAATTGTCAAAAGAATCCTTAAAATGTTCAAAATTTGGTAAAGCAAGAAAAGACTAAAAGCATATTTATAATAAATAGAGGCCAGGTGCCATGGCTCATGCCTGTAATCCTAATACTTTGAGAGGCCAAGGCAGGAGGATTGCTTGAGGTCAGGAGTTTGTGACCAGCCTGGGCAACATGCAAGACCCTGGCTCTACAAAAAATAAAAGTATAAAATTAGCTGAGCATGGTGGTATGTGCCTGTAGTCTCAGCTACTTGGGAGGCTGAGACAGAAGGATCTCTTGAGCCCAGGTGTTCAAGGTTGCAGTAAGCAATGATTGCACCACTGCACTCTTAGCCTGAGAGAGTGAGACTCGGTCTCAAAAAAAAAAAAAGCCATAGTAAACAGATCAGCATTTTAAACTTTCACATAAAATGCTGATACATTGTCTATATTCATAAGAAGAATATAAGAAAACTAAATGATCATTGATGCTTAGCTTTTGACAAATTCAATATTATTTAAAATAATGCTAAGTAGAACACATTCAATTAACATACTCAAAAATAACACTCCAGAAGAATATATTTAGAAGAGTAGAAATGTACATTTATCCAATGTGTTCAAAAAATTGTCTTTGCCAGACGTGGTGTGGTGTGCCTGTAATCCTAGCTACTTGGGAGGCTGAGGCAGGAGGAGCCCTTGAGCCCAGGTGTACAAGGCAGCCTGGACAACATAGCAAGACCCCATCTCTAACAAAAAGAAGAACTAAATTAAAAAACATTTTTTAAAGATTATCTTGAAAAAAATTTTACAGAAGTGTTAGATTTAGTAAACTTGGTGAAATTATCATGCAGTGCATTGATCTTTCAGCTAGCTAGCTTTGGGCGCATTGGCTTGATTCTGCCACAGCTAGGCTCTACAGAGGATACAGCTGCTGTGGACTGTGCCACAAACCAGGGCCCAGGGAAAAATAGAGGTTATTGGCTTCAATAACCTCTATGCTAGATCACAGCATTCTAGCCTGGTGACAGAGTGAGACCCTATCTTGAAAACAAACAAAAAATAATAATAATAAACAGAGATCAGCATTTTAAATTTTCATGTAAAATGCTGATATCTTGGCTATATTCATAGGAAGAATATAAGAAAACTAAACAATCCACTCTTAGCTGGACGTGACTTACTTAATCCATTCAGTATGTGCTGAGTAAGGCATTGCGGGACACAGCAAAGGACGCCATCAGGAAGACGCTCTGTGGCCCACACTGGCTGACTCAACGCGAAGGCTGCTGGTGAATTCCAATCTCTGGGGCAGCCAAACACCAACTCCCTCTGGCTTTCTCACCTGAGTAAATGGACGTGGGACAGCCAGGTTGGTCCTGGCCTCCATTGACAAAGTAGTCCACGTGTCCGACGGGAATCCGGATACCCAAATCTGGAAGGAGGCAGAGCTCCATTAACTTCCTTATTTCAGGGGGATATTTTCCAGGTCCCACATAAGGGCCGACTGGCAGCAGAGCCCACCTCACTCCGAAGTGCTGAGACTTTGCAGCACAAGCCCACCGACGGTTTTCTAAAGGGGGTTTTCCATGCGGAAAGGAACCAAAGAAGAATCAATTTATAAGACACTCATATCTGCCTAATTTTTTTAAAAAAAAATCCCTTTACACGAGTTTTTATAAATCAGTAAATATTATAAACTTGGTCAATTTCATCACTGAATAGTTTCTGTTTTCCTTTGAGGAATAGCTTGGATAAATATGTTCGGGACCACATTTCTAGTCTCCCACAAAATATGTTTTTGTGCTCTCCTAAGTGGAAATACGATGTGGCCCAAGAGCTGAGTTTAAGGGAGAGAGTGCAGCCTCGTCTCGTCCTCGTGACCACGTCCCTGACCCTCCATCTCAGCTCATCTGACCCCTCAGACCAGGTCAGGCCCAAGTGCTGAAGACCCCGATTGTCTCCGTCATATCGTCTGTCACTACGTAAGTCACTGGCTGTGTGTTATTTGTTTAATGCCATCTACCCGGGGGTTAAGCCATGACCTAGAACTGTCCTGGAGTCCTGCCTTTGCCCCTGCCCACATGCTGCCCGCCGCACATCCCGTCAGATCTACCCCCAACATATATTTCTCTCCATCTTTACTGCCACATCCTTGCCCAAGCCACCAGGATCTCTCACCCAGACCACGACTGCACCACTCTCTAAGTTCCCGTGGTCCACTCTCGGCAGGGGAGCCACAGCCGCAGCCCTGTGCTCACCGGCACTCCTTGCCAGGGCCGGCCTGGACTGGCTCCCTCTCCTCCACCCTCACTCCGTCCCTCTGCCTCCCCCGCTGCACTCTAGCCACACGCGGGGTCCCCTCTCCTGTCTCTTGACAAGCCACATCCTCTCCCACGCCCAGGCCTTCACTTTGGCTGCCCTCCCTTCCTAGAATGCTCTTGTCCCAGCCTCTCCCAGGGCTGACTCCCTCTCACCCGCTAAGTCTCGCCTCCCTGGACAGACTTTCCCCAGTAATCCTGTTTACAGTAGACCCCTCCTCAAGTCGCCCTCTTTCATGTCTCCGTCACTATAATAATCACAGTGTGTAACTATCCTGTCTGTTTCCTTGGACAGCTCCACCCCTGCAGGGCCTTTGCTTGTCTTTTTTTTCTGCTGTATCCTCAATACCTAGCGGGGTACCCGGCACACAGTGAGTGCCTAATAAATATTACTGAATGAAGAGATGAGTGAGTGCCTGCCCGCAGAGCCGGCAAGCTCCACGTGGGCAAGACCTTATTCGATGTCTTGTTCATTGCAATGTTCTTGGCGCATGCTACATAGTTCAATAAATACCGATTGAATAATAGAGTAATTTTTTTTTAGTCACATCAGGAAGAGGCTCCAACTTTGAAGGGGCCTGAGAGGCCTAGCTCAGATGAATGGTGAGCAAATAAGTCACCTATTTAGCAAATTTGGGAAAAGAAAAGATTCACTTTATTAATTAGCAAGGTTAGTTAATGAAACATGGCTAGGCAGGCCTGTGGGCTTTGGTTTCCCATTGGTGAAATGAAGGTGGGAAAGAGGGTTGGACAGTATGACTGCATGGGTTTCTTCCAGAATCATGAATCCATGGGTCTTGGATGCTAAAAGGAGGCATCTGACCAAAGGGAATGAGACTTAGACATCTCTCCCTTGAACTGCAAGCTCCTCCTGTCGGGGACTGAAGTCATTGCTCCTTGTACCACCACGCTGAGCACCATGCCTGGCACAGACTCCATGGGCATTTGATATGGAGTAGAGTGAACGGGAATGCCCACTGCCTTTCCCGGTTGGTCAGAGGAGCGTAGTTTGATCATAATGGACTGAGAGTTGGGGGGTCTTTCCTGTGTCGGTCACTGTTGGAAGGGGAGTCCCATTCTACCCTGGACTGAAGAGCTGGGCTTGTCCTCTGGGGAGGAGGGATGTCCTGACAGGCCTCTGTGCCTGGGCAGTGGAATGGCCCAGTCCCCTGGGGCCAGGCGCACCCATCTGAAAAAGCAGCGTGACTTTCCCATAAGTCAGCCAGGCGGCGGTGTTCTCCCCAGTACAAGGTCTGGAGTTGAATCAGAGGTAAGACTCCCAGCCAAACATTTTCAGTGTATGAGGGAGAGTCCTCTTGCCTT
>RJWJ010029065.1:0-20925 GCA_004363605.1 Indri indri | reverse complement strand
AAGTCATGGCTCCTGCTCAATGCTCAGCTGAGAGAGGAGCCTTGGAAAATCCTTGGGACAGAAACTCATCTCCTGCAATGCAGCAGGCTAGGTATTGAAATTAACCTCCCTGCTAAAAATAACTTTTAAAAAAATTGGTCAAATACATTTTGTAAATCTTCCTAAAACCACGAAAGAGCTGAAAGTAATTATCAGGCCAAAAGCTAAGTGAAGCCCGGCTCCCTGAGAGGTGTGACATGCCTAAGGGGACTTTCGTCCTGAGAGTATTTGCCAAATCTGGACAATTTGAGCTTCCATTTTCATAGTCTCATGGAATGTAGGGAACAGAGGACAAAGTTGGAAGTCTACCCAAGGCTGTGAGTTTATTAGAAGACCCTCCTCAGTCTCATCGAGACCCCAAATGTCTACACTCTATATGAAAACGTGAAGCAAACTCTCCCCTCTACCACCCTCCCCACCCACCACCCCCGGGAGACCTGAATTAAAACTTGCTCAGCACTGAGCAGGTCAGGAGTGGGGGAAAAGTCCAGAAAAGTGGTAACCACAAGCCGGCCTTCCAGTGAATATACAGCTCAAAGTAAATCTCCCAGTAGTAAAAATAAAAAAATTTTAAAAAAAAACCCACAACCTATAAATTCAGTGCTCACTGACCCCACATTTGTAGACACCTCCCCAAGATACTTGGCAGAATCCTACACGAATATTCTCTATAGGAATGCACACACAGCCTAAGCTGGAAAGAGTCTCCAAAAATAACTTTCTAACAGAATTCCCAGGACAGCACTTGGATTCCACACTTGCTAGTCCAGAAACTCTAACTCACTCCAGATCATCTGAGATGTGTCCCTCCCACCCCTCGGCCAGTGCAGAGCTGATGGAGAGGCTGGGGCTGGACTCCAGAGATCTGTGTTTCATCCATGAAGAAGAGGTTTGATAGAAAGTTCTGGTGGCAAGACTCAGGGGGAACATGATTAAAACCACCCAAGATAGCACCTCTCTGAATCTCCCCTTAAGTATTTCAGAAGCACCAGTTACTTAAACACAATTGATATGCTCATTACAAATCGTTCCTGTTTATTGATTAAAATAATCAGGAAATCTTGGTCAACCTAATTCCAGTTACTATATATATATATATATAAGAAAACTACACACATGAAAACATAACCAACAATTATGCCTTGGCACTAATTCAGACTTTCTGATGCAAATCTGTCACGAACACGTATGCACTGAAACATGCGCCAGGTTTTACACCACGTACAATACACACTTTTCCTAGTTTAGGAAAAACCCTTAGGTTTGCTTTTAAAAGAATCCTTAAGACCAAGATTTGGGTGCAAGTTATTTATTTGGGAGAGCTTTCAAAACGTAATGAGAGGGCTGGGAAAGTGAGTTGGGAGGGGAGGAGAGGTGATGAGGAGTATGCTAATGAGCAATGCGGCTGTTGCGCCTCCCTCCCCTCCAGCTCCTTTTTGGGACTGCGGTGAGCGATGAGCACACCTGGGAGCTGTCCCAGCAAAGCGTGAAAACCTGGGGTACTTATCCACCTGTTCCCTTCCATCACTGGCGGAGAGCTGATCCTGAGGCTGTTACCCCACACTTCCAACCAATCCAAAATGCAAGCAGAGCTGCTCTCTCAGGCTAGACATGCCCTCGGGCAGAAAGAAACCGAAAGCCATTGGTGTTTATGGAACTACGTGCAGGTGACCGCTGGAGTAGGCCAAGGGGATGGGGAGAAGCCCATTCCCTAGAGTACATGGTCTACGCAGGAACATGCTCCGACATTAACCCTGCTGAGTCCGACATTAACCAAACGAGAGACCTAATATGTGCTGGTCACTCACTCACTCATTCACCCAACCAAACATTACTGTGCAAGCACCCTGCCCCAGGAACCTCGCAAGGCACAAGACCCGAGTTGGGACGGGACATGCGTGGCCTCTGGACTCAGATTTCTTTCAGTTGGGTGGGGACTGAGCAGCCTCCCTTCTCCTACTTTATGCCATGAACATTGGGACTAGATGGCCTCGTAGTTAAGATCCTGGGCCTGGAACCTGGGGGCGTGGTTCTGAGTGATCCTGGGCAACTCACTGACCTCAGAGAGACCCACTGTGTTCATCTGTAAAATGGAGGTGGAATAACAGTTGAGACCAAAGATGATGATTCATGTAAAGTGTCTGGCACCACACCCAGCACTCTGGCACTGGATCTGCTGAGGAGGAAGAGAAGGAGGAAGGGGAGGAGGATCCAGCACCTGCCTCTGAGGAGCTCAGAAGCTTGAAGGAGGGACAGGAACAGATAATCGTAAAACAACGTAGATGTGCACTGATCCAGGTGCTGTTGCTATGGACAAACCACCCCAAAATGTCGCGGCAGAGAGCAGCTCATGGCGTCTGTGGGTCAGGAATTCAGGCAGGAGCTCGGCTGAGATGGCTGGAAGGAGAGTGACTTGACAGCTGGGGTAAGAGTCACCTAGAACATAGGGTGGCAAAGCTACCGTCTGTGAGCCGGATTCAACCATGCCCGTCTGTTTCTATATTGTCTATAGCTCTTTTTGCACTCAGCGGCAGGGTTAAGTAGTCACAACAGAAGCTATATGGCCTGCAAAGCCAAAAATATTTACTACCTGGCCCTGTACAGAAAACATTTGCCGACCCCTCATCTGGAAGCATTTCATTCACGTGATTGGCAGCTGATGCTGACTGTCGGGTTGGACCCGAGCTGGGCTGTCAGCTGGAGCAGTCCATGTGACTTCTCCGTGTGGCCTCTCCACGTGAGTTCATCTGGGCTCCCTCTCAGCATGGTGGCTGGTTCCAAGAGCAAGCATCCCAAGAGAGCAAGGCGGAAGCTGCGTGGCATTTTTATGACCCAGCCGCAGAAGCCAGACAGCGTCACTTCTGTACTATTCTGTTGGCCAAGGCAGTCGCAAATTTCCACCCAGGTTCAAGAAGAGAAGACACAGACCACACCTCTCTCTGGGAAGAGTGACAAAGTCATGTTGTAAAAGAGTGTGTGGGATGGGAAATATCGTTGCTGCCCTCTTTGGCAAATATGGCATTCCAAAAATACAAGGGCTTTGAAAATGTGGATTGAAGCAGAAAGAGGATGCTTCTCAGGGATGTTTCTCAGGGATGCTTCCAGGGAGAGCTGGCACTTAAACTGAGGCTGACAGCGTGGGTGAAAGTCAAGCAGGCAAAAGTTTTCCTCTGGTGTTATTCTACACAGTGGTGTAGATCCCGGACACCTCCTGTAGGAGCAGGCCCCACATATGGGTAGGGGAGAGGGGACAGGTGGGCCTTCCAGTCCTAAAGGATTCCTGGGCTACTACACAAGACCAAAAAGAAAAAGAAAATAACTAAACCAAAGCAGATGCCAGCAACATGGATTTAGATTGACATGGGCTGGTAAGAATAGTGGCATTGTGCCTAAAATATTTAGCAAAATTATTATAATTATAACAAGAAGAACAACTATGAATAATATTGATTGAGCCCCTACTAAAGGCCAAGCACTGTGCTAAGTTCCTTCCACACAGTGTTTCATTTAACACTCCCAAAAATCCTTATTGGATTTTTTGTTTGGGTTTGCTTTTGTTCTCTGTTTTTTATTTTGTTCCACTTAATTTTGAATAGGAATTTTTTTTAATGACATTTTCTCAGGGCAAACGTATCGCAGGCCAGGTCTCCAGCTCCGGCCCCTTCTGCACCTCTGTGCAGGACCCTCCTGCGAACAGGATCGCAGGGACCGCTGTGACAGTGCCATGGTATATCTCCTCCGGAGGCCGTTAGACACAGCTCACAAAGCCAGCCACGGCCAGAGATAAAGAGTGTTGTTTTTCATGCCTGGGGAACTAAAGTGCTTGACTTACAGGCTAAGTTTCCCTTGTAGCAGCTCTTATGAAATACAGCCACAGCCTGTCAGCTGGTAGAGCGAGGGGAGAAACACGTGGGACAAGGACACCCTCCTTTTCCTGGCTACAGAGGACAGAAGTGGTTGGAGCAAAATGAGGAGTCAGGCTTGGGCTGTGGGAGACCCTGAATGTTTGCTCCGTGCCCTCTCTGTACAGCCCTCCTGCAAGGCCCAGCTTCAGCCAGCCCTGGAACCAGGATCTCTTGTCTCCGCCTCTGTGGGCCTAGCCTTGAGGCCTGCCTCGCGCTGTCACCTAACTCCTTCAAGGAGAACGACGCTGTGGACTCCTTTTCGTGACCCTCCATGCCTGGGATCGGGCCAGGTGTGGCCCATCCTCCATCAAAGCTGAGCGAATGAGCCAATGGAAGATCCCCTCACACCTGCTCTTACCGTGCCGCTAAGTTTATACTCAAAGCCTTGGCCCGAAACGCTGGGGAAGCTGAACTGCTATTTCTGGCTTCCCTGCTCATTACTGCCTTCCATGCTGGGGCTCCTGTGCCATCATTTCATTGCACTGAAGAAAGGACCTTGGAAAATCAAAGACTCGATGTTCCTTTCAGTACAGCCACTCAGTCTGTGGCCTGGACATCAGTAGAGGCCCTTCTGCCGCTGGACGCCTGCCCACACCTGGCACTTGGAACCCAGAATTCTCTCTGTCCAGTGAGTCAGGCTGGGCATGTGCAGCTGGTCAGAATCCAACTGAACGTCTAGGATGCGAACCCCTGAGCCCATTCGGCCATATAATTAGTGATGCTTTTCTGAGAACCAAGCCTAAAGTGGGTCGGATTCCATCAAAGATAACTCTGTGGACATGTAGTCTGAAGCTCTTTCTGTAGATGAGATGTCCAGCATTTCCTCCCAGCCATTTCCCAGGTTTGGACAACACGCTGTGTGCAACAGGCCTGGCATTCTGCAAGCCTCGCCCCTCGGCCATTGCTGATTGGACCAGGGGTTCCGGGCTGGACCAATCATGTTATCCACCCAAAATTGTGGGAACCACGACAGAGGCTGAGGCAGAGGCTGTAGAACACCATAATCCTTCCCTTCAAAGGAGTCATCTCCATTTGTAATTGTACACAAACTTCTGTGATTATTTGATAAATTACCAAATCATTGAATTAATGAATGAATGAGCAATTGAACAGCAAGGTAGGGTAGAGTAGAAGCTAGAGTAAGCCCTGAGAACTGAGAAGGAAATCCGGAGAGCGGCAGAATCTGGGAGCTTTGCAGGGGAAGCAGGTGTCCAGAGCAGGCGGTCCAGGGCTCTGAGAGAAGCCCACCTCTGGTTTCTGCAGGTGGCTCTGCCAGGGTCCTGGAAGGCTCCGGCAAATCCTCTTTCCTCCTGGACTGATTTGAATCAGTGTCTGTTCTCTGCAGTTGAACATGTCCCAAGTTTCTACACTCTAGATATCTCTGTGAAAAATAAGATTGAGAGAAACACAATCTTCATTCCAGAGGATCCAGTTGGCCCCAGCCATATACCATGGCTGAGTCTACACTGGCCCAGCATCCAGAAGATGCAAATATTATACAAGCTCCAGCCAGCTGATTGGCCTTTGGGAACACAGATGGTGGGAAACATCCCAGGGATGGAATGAACAGTTTGCTTCACAACTAGACTCAGTCCTGAGGGAAAGTTAGTCTGGCATGTGCCATGTGTCCTGGATGGCCCACTTGTCCAAAACGAGACGGAACTGCACCTTTCTTCCAGGCGAGCCTGAAGGCTGGCATGAGACTGTGGTACGAGGGCCCCTTAGATCTCATTAGCTACGTGGACTGATGACAGGTGTCGCTGGCACTCCACAGGGGGAATTCATGTTCATCCTTCACTGCTGGAACAAGTCATTCACACCAGATCTATCTCCTTGCACAACCCTGCCACTCCATGACGGGGCCGCCGACAAGTGAGGTAGGAAGGCGTTCACACTTGTGTTTGCAAACTGTCACCTTTATAAAACAGGCGGCGTTTCTCTATTACAATTAAAAACACTTATGTCAAGTTTTGCTTTTAATTAAATCCTGTACCTTCAACTTGCTAAAGAGCAGCAGAGATGAGTAGCCTGTTTGGTGTCAGAGGAAAAAAAGAGAAAATCGGATAGAAGCTTCCAAGAAGACTGAAAACCTGTCTGAGGGCTGCTGACCCTAGTTCGAGTCAAAATTTAAAATTATTGTCCATTAAGAGTAATGCAAAAACATTTGTTTAAGTTGTGTAGCCTTCACTCAGGTAGGTAGATGAGAATGGGGGCGGGGGGGGTGGCAATCACCATGGTTACCTACCCCGCACTTCTTTCCTCCCAGCAAAACTCCAACCTTGTCCAGGTATCAGGTGGAAATCTGTGGACCCCAGGATATCCCTCCACTCTGACCAATATGACATAGAGGAATTCTCTGGAGGAAAGTTTTCTCTGGCCTTACGAAAAAGAAGCACATGAAGAGAAACTGCCTGCTCCCATACTGCCCACTGCTTCCTGCCCCGAACATGGTGGGAGGGTATGATGCTTACCGCCATGGCAGCTATTTTGTGACTATGAGGGGAGCCAAGAGAATAACAGGGAGGCCAGTCCAGAGACATGACATTGCTGAGCTGCCGAACCAATACCAGCATCTTTATACCTCTGCACATATTGTTAGGTGAGGAAAACACACCCTTGCTTATTTAAGACAAGTTATATTTCCTGTTACTTGCAGCTGAAAACATCCTTAATTGATAGAAGCAGCCTTAATTGTAGAAGAGAAGAGGAAAAGTAGCATCATCTTCTAGCCGACTTCCCACTGCACTAAGAATAGAGTAGAAACCCCTTGCCAGATTCCCTTGCTTCATTTCCTGTCTCTCTTCTTCTCTCTTTCTGTGATCCACCCACAGCAGCATTCCTTCAGTTCCTCCAATACATCACATTGTCCTTGCCTTCGGGCCACTGCACACTCTGTGCCCTCCATCTGAAATGTTCACCCCTTGCTTTGTACCTGTCTTTTTCCCATATTCTCACCATTCAGATCTCAGATCAAATGCCACCTCCTCCCAGAAGCTTTTCCTGATAAGCCAATCTAAAGCAGCCCCGATTTCCCTCCTGGCACCTATTACTCTCTAGACTATACTTATGTGTTGTCTTCTTTATTTTCAGGCTCCCAGAATGACCTCTGTGACCTGAGAATGGCAGCCTGTGGGCCTTGCTTACCATCATAGTCCCTGTGTTTAGCACATCCCGACCTAGTGTCATCTGTCGAGATTTTAAATAAAGGAATGGCCATGCTGGTCAGTGTGCTAGTCATTCTGCACTCGTTAGCACATTGCATTCTCTCCATCCACCCATGAGATGAGAATGGTTATCCCCATTTCACAGATGAAAACACCAAGGCCCAGAGAGTTTTAACAACTTATCCAAGATCACATGGCCAGGAAGTGATGGATCATGATGCAGACACTGGTCTTCCAGCCCTGAAGACTCCACCACATCACAGTTGCTTCTGGCTAAGTTATGTCAGCTTCCTCAGGAGATAATTGGGCAGCACTCCCAAACTTGGCCCTGAGTAATCCTGGCCTATCAGCAGTTTCGGAGATACATAGTGGGATATAAATCCTCCATGAGCTGCTAAATTCAAGCGTCGAGTCCAGCAGCGACTCAGAGTCAGGTGCCAGAGAGCTCAGAGCGGGGACCTACAAGGTGAATCAGCAGCAGCTGAAGCCAACAAAACCACCTGGAAGTTCCACATGGCTGGGGAGGCCAGTGGTCACTTCTAGGAGAATTCCAACTTTAATAATAATTTGAAATGCTTTGCCCTGGCTCTATGTGTGTCTAATGCCATGTTAAAATGAAATCCAAAATTTCTAGAAACTGAAGTCTTGGAAGGTTATCGATCAGAGACCAACTATAACTATAGAGTATGGTCCTGGAGACCAGTCTGTGAGTCAGGGTGTATACAATAAAATCCAATTAACAGAAATGCTAGGCAAAGGGAAAAAGGATGGAAGTAACATTTACTACGTATCTAATATGTGTCAGGCCCTGGGCAACAGTATTTGATAAGTATTAGCACATTTCATTTGCACAATAATATATCAAGGTTGTAGGTAATCTTCTCCACCCCCATACACATATACACATTTTACAGATGAGGGAATTAGATGGCAGTTTGCTCAAGATCACACAGCTAATCAACCCAAGATTTTAAAATGTCTAGGAATTATAAATAAATAAATAGCAAAAACATTTTCTTAGGTAATCAAGAATATTTCCAAAATGCCTAAATCTACCTGACAATTTACTACAGATGAAGACTCTAAGTAGATCTTCCTTTGAAGAATGAGTCTTGTGCAAGGACTTAGCAGAAGCTCTACCTTAGGGCCCCAGGGATCTCTGACCTGCCCTATAGAGGGTGAGGCAGAATAAATTAGAGTTTGGACTTGATATATGCCAATACCAGAACATCTCACCACAGTAATTCTGTGATATAAAGCTGCCAGGAACTGTTGCACAGGTTTTGCACTGCATAAATCTAGGGGGCACCAACTTCATTGACTATGATGTAAATGGCATCCTCAGTGCCCTACAGGGCAAAACTGCCCAACCACATCTGGCATTCCTGTACGTTAGAACCTCTGGTGAGTTTGTTGATTTGTTGGTTTGTTTAATACAGATTTCCAGGCTCCACACCCAGAGATTTGAATTCCATTGTTCTTAGGTTAGAAATCTTTACTTTCATAAATACTCCAGGTGATTATAATGTAACTCATCTGCAGACCACCCAAGAAACTCTCCTAGAAATGGTCATGATTGGGTTTTATGGTAATTCCAAGACAGGAGCTGATATATTTGATCTTCATTCCTTTCCCTAAAAAGAGAAAGAATGAAAAACATTCTCAGGAATTAGAAGCCCTAGTGAGCTGGCTTTCAGGACAATGTGCTTCTATTATGTCCTGGCAAAAGGAGAAGCTAAAGTCTTGGTCCTGAAAATAGGAAGTCAAAGGTTCCCCGAGTATGAGAGAAATGTTATTGTCCAGGGAAACAGGGTGGCCTTGCTTCGGGGGTTGCTAGAGTTGGCAAAATCCAAAAATGATTCAATGGGAAGGTGACTGCTAAGTAGAGACCCACCCACCCCACTGAGCAGAGCCGGCCGCTGTCTACAATCGCCAGGATTAACTGCTTGCTGCCTCAACTCCTTTCTCGTAAATATGCTTCAGTTCAATCTGCCCGGGGATTTTTCTCCCTCCCACGGATATATATCTTTGACTTTCTAATGGAAGCCAAGAAGAGCTGGGACTTGTTTCACAGTCATTTTGCTTAATGCGTCCTTATCCATACAGGGAAGAGACCGTGCTGCTGCATTTATCCATACAAGGAAGGATGAACTCAAAGGGTTTCTCTCCAATTTTCCAGTCATTCGAGTCATATGTCCCTGACATACATAACATATTTCCATTCCACTCTGTCTCTGTTTGACAGTTCCCCACATGGAGTGTCCTCAGACCCATCTCTGCTTCTTAAAATCTTTCTTCATCTTTCTAGGCCCAGCACAATCGATACTTGACCAGAATAAGTTCCGAGATACACCCCAGTGAGAGTTAACAGCTCTGTCCTCAGCTCTCCAATGACAGGGTATCCCTCGATCTTATCACAATCTGCCTCTGTGCGTGGCCAGGTGGGTACGTGGCCGGGTAGGTGTGTGTCAGTCTCTTTTGCTAGAAGATAAACTCCTTTTGGGCAGGGCCTGTCCCCAGGGGGCCACTGAGGAAATGTGTGCTGAAGGCAAGCATGCCACATATGACTTAATGCAACTGCTGGTGGCATGGCAATATGATAGGGTCTTGTTAATTCATATTAATTTAGGGAGATCCAAATGAATGCAAAACTGGGGTAATTTAAAAGAACAATAGCTTATTTACTCTGATAATCAGGTGGAAAATCAAAGTAGCCCCAGAGTATTGTTGAAGAGAGGCCTTGTCTTCTGAATCAGCAAGAATGAACATGTATGAATGCATTGAATCTAGCGTATCAAATAGGCAACAGCAGGTTCCCTAGAAAGGCAGTGAGGCCCAGTGGCTGAGGGGCAGCATCTAAAGTCAGCTGGTCCTGGGCTTTAGTTTTTATTGAACCATATACCAGCTGCATGGCTTTGGGCCAGTTGCTTAATTCTCTAAGCCTCAGTTTCCTCATCTGTAAAATGGAAATAATAATATTTAATAATAATCCCTTACTCCTGGGGTTGTTAGGAGAGAACTAATGTCTGTAATACACATCCCACTATACTGGGCACATTGTAAGTGCTCGATAAATGTTCCCTGTCATTATAATGAGTATTATTTAATCTGTGGAGGAGGAGATTTCCTAAACTTGAAAACACTCTTGACCCTGCACTGTACTTGTCCTTAAAGGTGGAGAGTAAAGCTCATGAAATCATCAAGCTTCAGAACCCCGGACGTCGAGATCCTGGTATGACCTCCCCAGCCAGGGGGGCAGGCGTGCAAAGGGACAGCTGGCAGAACAGCACCCATGCCTGTCTGTCCCCTGTCCCATTTACCAATCACTAATACCCTTCTGACATCAAGGCGCTCAGCCCCTTCCCTCCAAAGCCCCCATGAGTGAAAACCAAGAGAATTAGAGTTGGCTTCACTCAAACACAAGCTTCCAACACACAGACACTCCAGCAAGCTGGGCTCAATTTGATGGAAACCCAAGCCCTCCCCAGCGACCAACCTCCCCAGCCAGCACATTTGAAAGACACAAAACCAATCAATAGGGAGCATTCAGAGAGCTGCTGCCAGTGGCTAGAAAGAGAATAGATACCGAGAAAGTCATAACGATGATAAATCCAGGCTCCGCTCCTCTCTGACTAATGTAGGCACTAAAACACACCATGAATATCCTGCTTTGAAACGTGTCACGCTTCTGAGGGACCAATCAATCTCTGGCTCTCGGTGGACCACATTAAAATAAATTTGTCACTGTGAGTTTATGAAATATTGATGGTGTTTTTTAGTCGGGGTGTTAGGAGGTGGAAAGGTGTATCAGAAGAGGAGGCAGAGAGTGGGAGAGTTGCTTTAATGAATTATCTCCGGGCTAGGAAAGGAAACATATGCAGAGGCTGGAGGAAGAGGAAGCATGGAAGAAAATATTTGGGTGTGGAGAGAAAAAGCTTCCAGAATGAGGACGCCCAGAGCAGTGACGTCTACGCCGTGTGTTCCAAAGGACACTCGTGAACAGCTACTCTTGGGAGGGAGTCGGGTTTCCTGGTAAAATAAGTACGAGTGACTGCACACTCTCTCCGAGCCTTGGACAGACACACGCACATCAACACATCAAAGGTTCTGAGAAGACTTATGTTGAAAAAGCTCATTGAACTTTGTTTAACCTAACATTTCCCAAACTTATTTAACATGGTCAAACAAACACCTTGCTGAACACTAGAGTTCTATGGACACCGGTTTGGAAATACTGGCCTAAATCCCTGCAACGCAAAGTGTGGTCCATGGACGGGAAGCATTGGTGTCCCTGAGAGCTTGTTCGTAGGCTCCATCCCAGACCAGCTGCATCAGAATCTGCACTGGAACGAGATCCCAGGTGATTTATGCATAGTGAAGTAGGAAAGGGCCTGGTTTAAGTGATTTGCCAGAGAAACAAGACCACATAGGACAAGCTGAGACATGCCTGTTTGTCATCCTGCCCATGGCCCACACTGGAGGACCCAGGGACTCACTGCTCTTATCCAGCATTGGGGCTATTTGTTAGCTGATCATTCACTCACAGTGGCAGAAACTCGGAAGACATTTTTAAAATCAGGTGTGCAGTGACCTCTCTTGAAACAAGTGGAAATTGTAGAAACCCAGTGGTCTTTGTGCCTTTGCTAAGCCAAGAACCAGGAACACCTCCACCAGCACCAGAAAAGCTGAATTAAGTCATCACCTGCCCGAACCTCCCCAGCAGTCTCAAGCTTGTCACTCGGCCTCCAAATACTCTGCTAGTGTCTGCACTCGGGGACCTCGGTGGAGAAAATGCAGGAAGTTCAGCCAGGTTGCCACTGCCGCGTGGCGAGGGAGACCTCAGACGCTGAGGGAGCACATCCCAGCTCCACTGCCTATGTAGCTGTGTGACCTTGGCAAGTGACCTCACTTCTCTAAGCCCCAAACCCAACCCAACCCCGGCTGTCTTGTTCGACATCCTATCCCAGCACCCAGCTCATGCCTGGCACATAGATTAGCTGAAACCATGCCTGATGCACGAATGAATATACTATTGAATCTGTGCAATGGGAACAAAATATTCCTACTCTTAGCATTACTCAGAGAACACATGACACTGGGTCAGGAAGTTGCACATAGTGAACACTTGTTATGGGTTTCTGCCTTATTTATGTAGCGGGTGCTCCCGTGTAGACGACAGAGTTAACTCCTGACTTTTTGCTCATGCTTTGGCAGCATGGAGAGTCCAGTTTGGCTCTGGGCTTGTTAATTAGCGATCAGTCCTCTGGTAGATGGAGGAGGCAGAGCAGGATTCTGCTCCCTCTTGTGGCCTCTGAATTTCTTTGTCCCTCAGAATCGCCTCCCCCTTCCCAGAGGGAATTGGTGGACAGGGCCCTGCCACACCCTGTGGACCAACTCCCTAGGCCTCTTGACCTTGGAGCACAGACCCTCAAGAATTCCCGTCTTCCCTCAAGGGTCAGCTGGGGAGAATATCTCATTCTTTTCCTAAAACAGTGTCAAGAAAATCACAACTACTGGTGCCCATGGGGATGGATTTCTTTCTTCTCCTTACAGACCACGTGGTCAGGAGAGCACCGAGGCTCAACGTGCTGCTAGACTCCTCTGCCTCCTCCCCAGGCATGATCCAGGCTTCCCCCAAACCACCCTCCCCTCCCCATTAATCATCCTGTCTCTCTGAGTCTCAGTATTCTGTAACATGGAAAGAACAAGGTCTATCTGATACGATTGTGATAAGGATGAAATTAAATAATGCATGTCATTGATTATGGATTTTGATCAATGATGATGCCTCAAATGAACCAGGAACTCAAGAAATGATATTAATCATGCAGTTGGGTGTTGTCACTTTAAGGGTTATTTTTTGACATTGACACGTCACAGAGAAGACACAAAACATAACTTTGTAGAAAGAAGAAGGACCCAACACATCAAGATATAATAGAATATATTATTATTGAGAAGTAGAAATAAAAAAGTTATTAAAAACTAGAAATTATTTTGTGTTTACTACATGACTGGCAATGTGCTAAAATCTTTTACATAGGTTATTTCATGTAATCCTTAAAAATAACCTCATGAGATACATACTATTATAATTCCCATTTTACAGATGAAGAAACTGAGGCACAAATTGGTTAAGTAACTCAACTAAAGCAACATAACTAATGAGTGGAAGGGCTGGGATTCAAATCCAGGTCTTTCTGATGCCAGAAACTGAGCTCTTAGTCACAAAGTTGTATCACACCACGCTTTGCAACAGCTAAAACTGGATCCAATCACTGTCTCCTGTACAAAACTAAAATCAGCACCTACAAGACTCAAACCTAACTGGAAAAACAAAAGGAACGCCAGGTATCTGAGATTGCTCCACATTCCACCAGCCGCCCCAGGAACTGATGGTCAGATCTGCAGATGTTGGTACAGAGGAAAGAAGTGGCCATGCAGGCAAGTGGGTTTGTGTCCTTGGCATCTCTTGCCTGCTGGGAGACTTGAGGCAAGTGAGTAGATTTCTCTAAGTCTACATTGTTTTATACAGCACACAGAGTCATGGTAAGAATTAAAGTAAGCTGTCTAATAAACCAGCCATGTTCCTGTGTGTATGCACAAGGCCAGGTATAATGGCGAGTTCCTTGGACACAAAGACCAGCAGGGCAATCTCCTTTGCCTGGTAAATTCACAGACCGGTAAGAGGAGGATGGTATTGTAAGAGCACAGAGGATAGAGCAACCAATTCTATATTAGGAGAGAGGAAGGTGCAGTCAGGGCAGGTTACATCTGAGAGGGCTCTTGGAGGATGAATAGGAGTTCCAGGTAGACAAGAGAGGAAGAAGCACTTCCAGGAAGACTGTAGATATGAAAATGCTTCATAAATGGTAAAATGTGACTACGTTTGCCTCAATGACTGACCAACATCATGTCATGAACAGACCAGTTTAGCCCATACATCCAAGTTCAGAAACCCTCCGTTGTCATGCAAGTGTGACCCTTAGCTCCACCGTGAAGTTCATTTCCATAGTCCCACTACTGAAGTGATGGGATTTCTGACATACTTCATCTGTGCCACCAGGGAGGCAGGTTAAGCCGGTTGGTTAAGCAGTAGACAGTCTGCATCAGTTAAGTGACAAAATCAGCCCA
Organism: Indri indri; assembly: GCA_004363605.1. Classification (NCBI taxonomy): domain Eukaryota; kingdom Metazoa; phylum Chordata; class Mammalia; order Primates; family Indriidae; genus Indri; species Indri indri. The sequence goes on along the minus strand of RJWJ010029065.1, from coordinate 6,683 downwards.
ACCAGATGACTGACATTATATTAACACACCAAGTAAATGACTAACCGACTGCTTGACTTTTCAACCAGGCATGCTGTGACACTCTGCACAGATTACAGATTGATTTAGCCACCTCTGTGCCTGAAACCCTTAGAAGATTTCCTCAGTGATGTTTCTACATGAACCATAAATGTGAGCAAAAGCAGAGAAGACTCTAAGTGGCCCTTGGTTATGAAGCTGCACACATGTCTAACACCCCAACACAGAGCTTTGGCAAAGCACTTTTAACATGCAGGGATGCCACCAACTTGTAAAAAAGCAAGGTCCAAAGAATTTCAAGGAATTGTTCAGCAATTTTTCTACACTTAGAATAGTAGACTTCAACCAAGGTCTATTTTGCCCCCCTGGGACATATGACAATGTCTAGAGATGTTTTTGGTCATCATAATCAGGAGGTTGTTCTGGGATCTAGTGGGTAAGGACCAGGGATGCCACTAAACACCTTACAATGCACAGGGAAGCCCCTCGCAACAGAGTTACTCAGCTCCCAATGTCAATAGTGCTGATGCTGAGAATCCCTGCCTCCGAGAGAAACCAGGAAGTGGGTAGGGAGAAGTGGTCTATCCATCATATTTAGCAACAAAAGCATGTAACATCTACATACCATTATTGAATTTACAAAGTGTTTGCTCATACATTCTTTCATTTCACCTTTACGGTCCTGCTGAAGGATTGGTATTTCTATCCCATCTCATCAGTGGGGTAGCAGAAACCCAAGCAAAAAGCTTACCTGAGGGCACATTTGTAAGTGGAGGGTCAGAATTCTAACTCCGCTTTGCGGCCCTGCTTCCCTGCCTGTTTCATTAGACCATGGCTCTTTACAATGTCATTTCCTCCAGGATGTAGATCAATATGCAGCCACTTATTTGGGGGCAGTGTCTAAAAGACAGATTTGGTTAATTTCTAAATCTTTCTAATCCCTTTGAATGTGGGATTCAGCAAAACAGGCACACTGCTCGGTGCATTTGTTTTGATAAGCATAGCTTTGTTTTAATTATTTATGATAATACCAAGTGCAAACTAGTCAATTACCCTGGTATATCTTGTCAAAGTTACAATGCCTTGGAGAAGTCTCTCAACCACTGACCTCTTAAATCTTTGCTGAGAAGTGGAACAAAACCATGGTGGTAATTCTTGGTGGAAAATCATCTATTGCCCAACCAATTAGCCAAGCCACGATGCTGACTGCTCTCTACTGGAGCATTCTAGTGGTGCAAGGGTTTTCTAGTTGCGTGGGGTTCATCAGCAAAGGCTGGCAAAGGGAAAGGCAAAGGCATGTTGACTGTGGGAAAACAGTCATCCAAAAATACCAGTGCAAGTCAAACAATTTCTCACTGACAGAAACATGTTGTGCAGTGCCTGTCGAGATCCCATAGCTCATTTGTATAGAGCACAAAACTGAAAAGCATTCGCATTAGTCATCTGTGCCTTACCCATCGCCAGGGCTCAGGCAAACCTCCCAAATCTATCTAAAGACTTCTCACTACTAACCCTGACAATTAACCACAGCCCAAAGGCTAGTAAAATACACACAGCAAGATAATAACAATTGACAGAAATCAATAAGTATTCTTATATTACTATGTGGCTAAAAATAATTCTTCATCAATATAACTATTACATTTTTCAGCAATTGTTATGATTATTATTGTATTTGGAGAGTGCTTTTATAGCAACGTATTCATCTGGCAGAAATTAAAGACCCGAATGAAAAGTGCATGAAATACGTGTGACCCTAGTAATACGTGTGAATGTAAACTTTTTAAATTACCCATTTATGACTTTGATTTCTGACAGTGATCTTGACACAAAGTAATAAAAGGGGACAAGGTGGAGTAGGCAGAGCCCACTGGAATTGGAAGACGGATAAGACATTGGGGTCTTCCGGCCGGTCACCAGCAGGATTGAGCCCCCGTTGCCTGTAGCTAAAACCTGACATCACCAGCATGCCCCTTGTTTGGCTTCTCTTCCTTCCCTGCCCCACTTTCCTTACTTCCCTGTTTTCTGGGATCAAACTATCAGGTAAACAAAAAAGCGTGCATGCAAGTCCTCATCTCAGGAGGACGTGAACTAAGACCCAACCAACCCTCCGACAAAACAGAGAGCAGAACTCTAACTCTCTTTGAGGGTCAAGGATATAAAAACGTGTCTGATGGACCAGGGTGACTGGGAGCAGAGCCAGATGGCAGGGAGGAGCCATGGTCTGGAGAGCAGGTGCTGAGAAGGAACAGAGGCTGCAAAGAAGCCATAAAGGATGGAGGGAGTTTGGTTCCGTGTGGATGGGCGAGGCTGCATCCAGCCTTCCCCTTGATCAGTGCAGCACCTGCCCGGTGCTCATGACTCCTTTCTGGTTTCCTTTGAGGGAACTGCCTCTCTCCATTGTGCACATTCCTGGTGGGAGAGTGATTAGAGGTGGTCACTTCAGATTTGGGAAGCCAAAGAGAGATGATCCTCCTCCTTGCAGCCCGGTATAGTCAAGAGTAGGGTGGGCTCGTGGGGAAGGTGAGGAGGCTGACACCTTCCCTGAGGGCCTTAAATCTCAGGAGAACGGGGAAGAGGTCGAAGGAAAAGGCGAGAGTCCATTCATTGCTGCAGAACATGGGGGTCCCAGCCAGACTCTTCTTGCCATAAGAAGCTTGCTAGGCTTCCTGACTTGCATACCTACATAGCTTTGATTTAGCCTGGTCCCCGATTTCTCCCATTTTGAGGTCCCAAATATCCTTCCAACAGATTTTCTTTTGCCTAAAGTTAGTAAAAGTTGACGTCTGCTGTTTATAACCTGGAACCTTAATTGTTATTTGCAATATATGAGCACTTTGGATAGGAGTCAGTTTAGGGGTGGGGGAAGAAGGAAATAGGGAGGCTGGGAGGGTGAGAGGTCACTGGAAAAGGTCTAAATCTAAGAATAAAAACTGTGAAATATTTTTGGAACCCAGACAGTTTTACAATGAGACACCCACCAAATGATCACAAAAATAATTTCTATCCTATAAATTATATCGCTACCTATCTCATTAGGCAATTGAGAAGCTTCAGGAGATGACCTGTCTGTGTTCTTTCTTCTTCTCACTTCCTGGAATGATTATTACCTGGGTAGCTAAAGGGGATGCACCTTGAAACCACTAGGAACAAGGGAGATGGCTCCAACAGAGCCCCTGGATTACAAAGTCCTAGTGCCATGAACCAAAGCATCCAGCTAAGGCTCGCGTAGCATAGCAAAGTCCTTTCTCTCACTCTGCAAGAGGGACAATAACATCAGAGCTGGGTGCATGAACCCAGCATTATAGAGTCCACACGTGAAACAGCTCCTCTTGGGGATGGCGTTGCTCATAGCACCCTCAGGGAGATAAAACAAGGCAGGGTGAGGCTTAATCATCCCCATTTGGCTGGCAGAAGAGAGAATGGCAATAGGACTGACCTATGAACCTGCAGAAGCTTCTCTAGACATCCCCCAAGCCGTCTGGCAGGCAGAAGCATGGAAGAGACTGACCTTCCTGCAATTAAATAGGTGGGTGTTTGGAGCTTCCCAGCTCTTTACTGCAACTGCATCCAATGGACCAGCCATGGCAGAGCATTCTGGGTCAATCCCAAAGGCAGAGTTCTTGGGTAGATTGTCTGGCCCCCTTGAAATTCAGTTTCTGTTCTATAAATTATATCACTGCCTACCTCATTAGGCAATTCAGAGGCTTCAGGAGATGACCTGTCTGTATTTGTGTTATGTTATACATGTACGTATTACTTATATAAAATATAAGTGTCTGGTACGTGTTGTTCGAGCCTCATCTCACATATGCACTGAAGTGAATCTCAAATAAACTGAAGATTTATATTGTAAGCTCAGAAGGACAGGGCTGACAATGCTGTGACTCTGACACGTGCCACCCCAAGATCTCCAGGCCGAGCCAGAAGACTGTACGAGCTGGACAGCAAACCATCTTCTATGGCTGCTCCTTTTTCCTCCTTCCCAAAGCTGTGGTCTCATTCAAAGAGGATGCCCTCTTCCAATAAAGGAGGCCTGTTCTGCTATCAAGGTTAGATAAGGAGCTGTGTGCCAAATCCCACCAAAAAGCTCTAAATTCAATCTGCAGCACGAACCTGAAATCAATATTGATGTGATGACAGAATTCACTAAGAATAAATGTAAAGACATAAATCTCAAAAAATATCGAAAGATCTAAACTACAAAAATTAAAAATCAGACAAGAAACTGAGAAAAATATTTCCAATAAATGTGATGAAGAGTTAATATCCTTAAGGTTTTCTTATGGGTAAGATCACTCTTAAGAGCAGTAAGAAGACAAATGCTGATATGGGGAAACATGATGCAAGAACAGACAGAGAAAGTGTCACATAAGAAAGTTCACCAGGCACGGGTGTGGTGCACCTATGATGTAATCCCAGCTGCTCGGGAGCTGAGGCAGGAGGGTCACTTGACCCCACGAGTTCAAGGCTCTAGTGCATTATTATCATGCCTGTGAATAGCCACTGCACTCCAGCCTGGGCAACACAGCAAGACTCTGTCTGTTAAAAAAAAGAAGGAGAAGGAGAAAAAGAAGAACTATAAATGACAAATAAAAGAAAATTTTAAAGGTCCTTCTTACCAATAATCAAAGAAATGTAAATTAAGACAGCAATGTGTTTTCATTTGTAATCTATTAAATTTGTGAAGATTAAAGAAAACTCAATGTTGGTGACAGCTAAGCAAGCTAGGCACTCATATATTGCAGGTGGGAGTATAAATTAATACAAATTCCTAAAGGGTAATTTGGCAATCTGTATCGAGGATGTTGAAAATTATTCATATCCATGTAAGGATTTCATCCTGAGGCAATAATTGCAAATGTGAACAAATATTTATTCACAAAAATGTTTGTCATACTATTACTTATGGTGGCAAACAAAGTTCGTATCAACCTGCCTCTGAAACAACAGGCACATGAGTAAACAGCATATGGTTCTTCCATATTGTGGAATATTATGAAGTCATTAAAGAATATACTTTGGAAGACAAAGTAAAGAACAGGTTACAAAACAATGTATAATATGATACCGTTGTGTAAAAATGAAATTCTATTTAGGCATATTTTATATACATAGAAAAAGAACCGATGTTCTGTATTCCAAAGTGTTTGTTGTGGTTACCCTGGGAAGTGGGATCATAAAATTAATAGGATGACATATTCCACCCTGGTCGGTCTTAGCAGCAAGAAATAAAGAGAATACACATGGAGCCAGTCAGATGGAAACTGGGAGCCTTCAAAATACAAGAATTTTTCTTAATGAGACCCTAATACTCATGAAATGATAATATTTGGGTTACACAAATTTCAGAATGAATAAAGGTATATGAAAGTAGATATGAGGGAGATTTTTAAATTACTATAAAAAATGCTGCACAGCTATATACCAATAGTCTTGATAAAACACTATAGGTAATTTTCTAGAAAAATCACAATGTTATAATGACCAAAATTGATTCAATAAATATTAGAAAATATGAAGACACTGATCCTGATGGAAGTTCTAGTCCACACAGTAAGAGACAAAAATAAGTGGTTACAGATTCAACGCAATCCCTATTAAAATACCAACATCATTCTTCACAGATGTAGAAAAATTAATTCTACGCTTCGTATGGAACCAGAGAATACCCCGCATAGCAAAAACAATTCTAGGCAATAAAAATACAATGGGAGGTATCAACTTACCAGACTTCAAACTTTATTATAAGGCTGTAGTAATCAAAACAGCTTGGTACTAGCACAAAAATAGAGCCATTGACCAGTGGAACAGAACTGAGAACCCAGATATAAAACCATCCTCATATAGCCACCTAATCTTTGACAAAGCAGACAAAAACATACACTGGGGAAAAGAATCCTTATTCAATAAATGGTGCTGGGAAAACTGGATAGCCACATGTAGAAGACTGAACCAGGATCCATACCTTTTACCTCTCACAAAAATCAACTCACACTGGGTAACAGATTTAAACCTAAGGAGTGAAACTATTAGAATTCTAGAGGCAGATGTTGGAAATACTTATGAATTTATGAAGAAGACCCCAAAGGCAATCACAGCAACAACCAAAATAAATAAATGGTACCTGATCAAATTAAAAAGCTTCTGCACAGCCAAAGAAACTGTCACAAGAGCAAACAGACAACCTACAGAATGGGAGAAAATTTTTGCATGCTACCCAATAAAGGGCTGATAACTGGAATTTACTTAGAACTCAGGAAAATCAACAAGAAAAAAAATCAAACAACCCTATCAAAAAGTGGGCAAAGGACATGAACAGAAACTTTTCAAAAGAAGACAGAATAATGGCCCAAAAACATATGAAAAAATGCTCAACATCTCTAATCATCATAGAAATGCAAATCAAAACCACAATGAGATATCACTTGTCTCCAGTGAGACTGGCCTTTATCAAAAAGGCCCCAAACAATAAATGTTGGCGTGGATGCGGAGAGATAGGAACACTCATACACTGCTGGTGGGACTGCAAACTAGTGCAACCTCTGTGGAAAGCAATATGGAGATACCTTAAAGAGATACAATTAGAAGTACCATTCGATCCAGCAATCCCATTACTGGGCATCTACCCAAAAGAACAAATGATACTCTATAAGAAAGACACC
>RJWJ010029064.1:0-20928 GCA_004363605.1 Indri indri | reverse complement strand
TGCAACAAGCAGAACACCTGAGAATGCCGAACATGTACAGGTTAGGTTAAGAGATGCTGGGAGAACTGTGTGAGGGCTCAAGGTGCCTGCTTTGAAGGGGACTGAGGATTTATTGTCCTATGTTTCTTGTACCTGGTATAGGCTTCAATAAATGTCTCTATTTTTCATATTACAGGGCTGGATACTTTCTGGACAGACTCTGTGTGTGTGCGTGTGTGTGTGTGTGTGTGTGTGTACATACGTACGTATATCTCTCATACTACCTTACAGGTTGTTGTATGTATATATGTGTGTATAGGTGAGCCCTTAAATGGGACTGGGCCCTCCCTGCAGTGTGTGTGTATGTATTTGTGTGTGTGTGTGTATGTAAGTGTATATGTGTATATATACATATATATATATATGTATATATATATGTATATATGGTGGGGAGAAAGAGAGAGAGAGAGAGAGAGAGAGGAGTCTTAGAACAGCATGTGTGGCACATAGAAATTCCTATATGCATTTTGGCTATTTTATTATTACTCAGAATAATGCTGGAGCAAAGTGAGAAATTACATTTTATTAAGCTTCCCCGCCCTGCTCTTGACCCCAGAGCTCTTTCATAACTCCCTATTTACCAATTTCTTCTCCAGTCCTCTGACTGCCTTACCTAATTGCCAATTAATATTTTCTAACACGTTTGCTAGTTAAATAATCGTTTCTCAAGTTATACCAAGACCTATTTACATTACTCTGCGGTGGGAGGTGGCATTTAATGACCAAAACACTGCAGTGATTTAGAAGAATGAATCTCACATGCTCTAATCTAACACCTGATAATTGGTCTGCACAATATTTTGAAGTAAGGGATTCTTCATTTACATATTCATGATATTATTGAGTCTACATTATTTACAAGAAAACTGTAATGATAAACTATTGCCACTAATAGGCTATGGTTGTTTACCCGTGATTTAATGTATGGTTATGAAAATAGGACATGTGTAGTGGCAAACATGTAGTTGAAAAATAGAGAAATTACAAATCAAGGCACCCAAGTTCTGAAGTCAGTTCCACATGTAACCTTCTCGGTGAAATTGTGAAAAATCTCTAAACCATTGTGGAATCCTTCACAGTAACTCAACAACCACCAACAACAAAATGGTGAATGAGGGCTGAAGATTCTTTCAGACATAAATTCTCTATTTTACGAACAACTGCTAACATAAATATTAGCTTGACTGATTAAATTTATAACAAATACCAGTTCTTTTGTTTTCAGTTCTGATCCATAAACCTAGATAATCCAGAGTGAACTATTTTCATAATAGCTAACATTCTCATGTGAGTTTTTAATTTAAAATGGTGTTCATACTCATTATTTCATTTAATCTTCACACACATACAATGTGGTAAATAGAATAGGGTAATAATTATGTCCACTTTCTAAATGGAATAAGGGTGATTCAAAGAAATTAAGTAGCTTGCAAAAAGGCACACGGTTAATTTCTGTGTTTGCTTTTTCAGCACACCATGCTGCCTTTTCCACATCTTTGCACTATAAGATAACATAGTTTAATGCTTCTGTACATTTTAGCTTTTAGGGTGAATAAGATAAGAATCATGAAATAAAATATTGCCAGGCTCACGTAGCACAATATTGTACACTGGCCTTTCCATCTGAGTTGTCCTTAGAATCATAAATTTAGCAATCCACATGCAGACATTATTCGATCTTTTTTACCTGTACAGTACGCTAAACCACGTGGAATGCTGAGACATATTAGGCAAGGTTGTTATACTCCAGGTGACATTTATACTCAGGAGACATTAATGAGAAGGGCTATTAATTGTTCTTTTTCTTTAATCCATTTTCTCTGAATAATACTGGATGTCTTGTCATATGGAAAGAATCTCTGACAAAAATAAGTAAGTGAAATCAGAAGATATTGTACAAAATGATAAATCTCTTAGACCTAAATGAATAAAGAATGGCAGTGAGAGGGCCCAACACTTGAACACAGTTGGAAAAAATATCTAAAGTAGACAACTTAGAGGTTTTTTTATGCTATTCAATTATTTTCTTATGTCTCCTTTGATGAGAATTAATTTGTTATGGGCTTCAGAGACAGTGATCGAATATATGTCAATCCCATGCTTACGAAAAATTATTAAAAATAGACATGATGCAAAAGAATATCTTTAAAGGAGGTAATATTAAAATATGTGGACTTCAGATATAAATTATATTTATCTGTGCCATAAGTATAAAATAAATTTTATTAATCTTGGTAGTCAAATCTGGATTACGCAGGACAAAATATAAACTGGGTTTTCTTTTTCTCTACATAATCGGGCTTATTGTAATCAAAGATGAAAATGAAACTTAATGAAAATTTGGAACATTAAAGTTGCTGCCTAAAACTCTCAAAGCTTGAGTAAATATAATGATTTTCTAAAGACAAAAGGTAAATTTTAAACATTAATTTAAAGAGATATTCATGCCAATTCAAAAGTTTCTTGAAAATTTTGGTTTTACAAAAACTTTCATTAACTCTAAAGATCCTAGCCTCCATATTTTAAATTGTCTCTGAGACTTTTTTTTCATTTTTTTGGGAAATACAAAATTTTTAGGACCAAGAAGTGTCTCCATGTTGACCTTGCAACTAAAATAAAAGTAATAGCTTTGGAAGTGCAATTAGGTGATCAGTAAAGAATTTGAATAGCATGTTTCTTCTTGTATCATCTTTAATTATTTCAACGTTTATATAATCATAGTTTTCTACCCCACTGCCAAACTAAGATTTAGAGATTGTAATAGAACCTATGCTGTTTTCCTATCTCACCACTATAAAAACATCTTAGTGTTTTTCCCATTTTCAGTGGGAAATCTTGTCATGACATCTTATGATTCCATTGGTAAGAGTTCAAAAAGAGAGGTAAAAGAACTATGGTGTAGTAACAATTGACATAATATAACTTTATCATTATCTGTATGAGTTAAGAGTAAGATTTCCAACCACAAGAAAAAAAAGAAACTGAGCATTTATCAAGCTTTTCCCATCATTACCCATGTGACTTAGAACAAATAACTTAACCTGTCTGTTCTTTTATCTCCATCTGTTAATTTATATTCTATGAATCATTTTTATGTCTGACCATATTTGCAAGGTAATATTAAAAAGGAAAAAAAGAAAGAGTCATGTGGAAAATGAGGATAATGATACAGTAATTGTCAAACATTTTGAATTTTTTGGAAGAAAATATAAGAAGCAATTTGAAGGATTATTATTTAATGAAAGCAGCTGTATCTGTAAGTCACATTCATAGGAGCATAACTGTACAAATTGTAAATGAATCTTTTTGCTATGAGATAGAAAATGGAGGTAAAAATTATCGTTCATCAACAACTTGATATATGAAAAGTAAAGACACTAGCTTTGCTGGTTTAATAAGCAAGTCAACCTAAGGGTAAAATATCCTTCTTTCAATGATAAGAAAAAGGTTTATTATACTAATTTTTCATTTACTCTCATCTTTTTATTGTTAATGTAAATGTTAATTTAAAACAGTTCATCAATATTTTTATTGTTTCCTGTCTTGAAATCACATTATTTTTACATACTCAAACTTGAATAGAGATATTTTATCATAGATATAATATTATTTCTCATATTTCATATTGGGTATTTCTACTGATTATATTCACCCTCCAATAAATATTTATCTGGCACTTCGGCACTTGTTAAATGCATTGTGCTAGGAGTTATGAGGTTTTTTTTGTTTTGTTTTGTTTTGTTTTTTGTTTTTTTGAGACAGAGTCTTGCTCTGTCTACTGGAGTAGAGTGCAGTAGCATCATTATATCTCCCTGCAACTTCAAACTCCTGAGCTCAAGCGATCCTCCTGCCTCAGTCTCCCAAGTAGCTGGAACTACAAGCATGCACCACCACGCCTGCCTAATTTTTCTATTTTTTTGTAGAGAAAAGGTCTCACTCTTGCTCAGGCTGGTCTTGAACTCCTGACTTCAAATGATCCTCCCACCTCAGCCTCCTAGAGTGCTAGGATTACAGGCTTGAGCCACCATGCCTGGCTGAGTTGTGAGGTTTTTAAGGATAATATTACAGCTTGCTAACTATAATACATGGTACATTGTTGCACCTGATTTTAAATGACACAGCAGCAGGTATAAACTAGTCCATCTAGTGGGTGGGAGAAGGGTGGTCTATATGGACATTTGATGTGCACCTTTTTTGCCAGTCTCCATCTACATGACAGGAACTTGATCCAGGGAACCACGCCAAAGTCTTTCTCTTCTATCAATGGTCCTTTCTACTTTAAAGCCTTCTGTTGAGACTAAATGCTCAGAAAACATCCATCTCCCTTCTTCAAGAATTTGGCCTTATTCTCTGTCTCCCTAGTGACAAAGAATTAATAAATAAGGATTTGGTCTGCCATTTTAGAAAGGTGCACTTTTCGTCTTTCTGCATGTTTCTACAGACTTCTTATTGGCTAAAAAAAGAATTCAATTTTCAATTTTTAGTTAATGAAGCTTTAACGTATAAATTCTGACTCAGTGATATCTTGGCATATTTCGTGAGGAAAATTATTTAATATTTATCAGTTTCTGTTGAATAAGAATGATGTGTATTGCCTCTCTTGAAAGAGCTTAATTATTAATAGTAATTTGGGAGACTTTTTATTTTAATTTATTTTAACAACTTTTTTTATAACATCCACTATATGTAGTGCGCTGTGAATATTGCTGTGAACCACACCCCTAAAAATGCTTCATGCCCTCAAAAAGCTAACAGTCAAGTGAGAGAACCTGACATACACAGTATGTTACAATGGCATAAAAAGTATATGTTAAATGCTTATTATTTAAGCAAAGTATAATGACAGCACTGGGGGAAAAATAAGAATAAGAAGAATTCTATCTGAGGATCAGGAAAAACTCAGTGGAGGAAATGACATTGAATATGGGTAAAGTTTCTACTGGAGGAAATATCCTCGAATATGGGTAAGGTTTCTATCTGTGGAAAAGTGTCAGAGTATATTCCTACAATGGAAATTCTGTAAGACAAATGATTCTAAGGGAAGGAAATGTAGCTTATTCAAACAGCAGTCTGACATGAGTTGTGCATACAACGTAAGAGATTCAAAAGAGGTAAAATGGCTAAAATGTGGCCAAATCAATATTGGCCTTAAAGCTATTCTAATAGATGCTGAGCTGAGATAACACATATAAGACCAATTGATATTGAGTATCAATTCTTGTAACAGTGGATACTATACTTTTCAAGGATTCCTGGAAAAATTGGAGACACGTTATGGCAAATAAGAACTCATTATTTATTTTCTAAGTAACTATTGAAGACTGAGATAGATTAGAGAACCATAAACATGCTAGTTCATTAGAAATATCAAGTCCCCTATGACTCGAACTAACTTGGTATCTGGAAGATTTTTATGCCATATGAGAGAAAGAGAAATTGGGAAAAACTCATAAGACTATAAGCATTAAAATAGTATGTTTCATTTACTCATTCTTTTCAATAAGGCATTGATATATGTTGGGGAGTTAAAAAAGATATTTTTCTGAAGTTGAGTTGGGTCTGAAGAGCCAGTGACAACAGGCACACAGAATCTGTAATTTCCTTAAAAATAGTTTTCAAATTTTTAGAAACTCATGTCTTTTTAACAATTCTTTTCACTATTCTTAGAGAAGACAGAGGTTTTATTATTTATAGCTTTCTCATTAGGAGAAAAAATTTTTTCTGTGTTCACATATCCAGATTAAAACATAATGCTTTGGTTTTATAAATCTTTATAGCCTGTTCTCCAATAGTGTAATAGAGAGTATAGCAATATGTAAGAAGTTTAAATAAATCTTATTAGTATTTTTGTAATTTATCTTCTATTTTAGATAAAAATTTTGAATGCAATTCCATCTTGTGCAATAAAGGTTATAATATGAGAATTATTTTTAATATTTGAAAATACATAAAAGTTCATTTTATTTCAATGTTTCCAATGGAGATTTTGTTCTGAAGAATTAAAATGACATAGTCTGTGCATGTGTTAATCAATCACCATCAAATCAAATGTATCACCATCAAATAGTAATGTATTTCTATCACAGGAACTTAGAATGAGCTTGACCCACACTTGTATTACAAGACTACAAGATGTTACAGCTTGTAAAGCCTCTCATTAAATAGTGTGAAAAATACAAATGCAAATAATAAAGTCTAAAGTTTTAATGATGATTGCCAAAGGGACATGGTATCAGATTCCTGCTCTAAATTCGTTTCAGATCTGTAAACTTTAATCATCATGGAAAGAATTATGAAAACACAAAACATATATTGAATATATCTTTGTAAACCTAATTATTAAGCTTCAGGAAAAAAACTCTAACATTAATTCTATTTAACTTTAAATTTTTATCTCTGTTTACCCTCTTGATGTAATGTTTAACATGGATTAAGAGAAAATTAAAGGGCTTTAACATCTCATTCTATGAACCTATCAGATATCAGTAACATTGATTTATTCTGATTTCAGATAATATACATCAAGTAAATGTTAACAAAAAGTACTACAAAGTGCTATCTTACAATTTGTTTTTATAATATGCACCAATTATTTGTGATTTTAAAATAATATATGCACTTTGCCAAATATTTGGAAAATACAGTAAAAGGATAAAGAATAAAACACACTTAAAGCTATTTTAAAAGTTATTTATCAGTAGAAATAATAAAACTAATCACCTCTCCATTTTTTTCTTTCTCCCACATAAAAAATAAAATATGTTGTGTACATTTACATCCCAATATCCCAAGTGCTTATATAAATAATTATGAAATTTAGATAATGCCTATTATTAAATGACTAACTTCCATAAAAGACACTTTCACATTTAGGAATTTTTTATTTGCCCATTGTTTTATAATAACATTAGCAATGTCAAAAGCCTTCACATTTTAATAAAACTGTTGCTTATCATCAGATTTTGTGGTAGGTTCTAAGATGGCCCCATTGGTCCTACCTCCTGGTATTCACACCCTTGTGTCCTTCCTTCTCCTTGCATGAGGGTGAAACTTAATCATTTGATTCTGACTAACTGAATATACTCAAAGTGATGACTGTCATTTCTTTGGTTAGGTTATGAAACCTGTAACCTCCATCACATTAGCAGACCTTCCCTATTTCCATCTCAGCTTTCATGATTTGATAAAGCAAGCTTGCCATGTTGGAGAAGCCATATAACTAGGAACTGTGAGTAAACTTCTGCCAACAGCCAACAAGAAAATGAAGTCCTCAGTCTAACAACCTGTGAGAAACCAAATCCTGCCAACAACCATGTGAGCTTGGAAATAAATCACTGTCTGTGTGAAACTTCAGATGACTACAGCCCAGTTGATACTTTGAATGCAGTCTATGAAAGATCTTAAAGTATGGTATCCATCTAAAACACGCACAGATTCCTGACCAAAAGGACATGTGTGACAAATGTGTCACTGTAAGTCACATTTTTCTTGAAACAAAAGATTCTGATTAGGTTGTTTCCCTTCAATACCCTGCATCTTTTGTTCCAAGATTAACACCACAGACTGAGCTATATCTTTAGGTTTTTCAATGCAGATGTTTTAGTGTGAACTCAAGTTTTAATTATTGATTTGAAAATTATTATGTTTTAGGATTTGCTTTGCTTATTGCTCTGAAGATTTTCCTCTGAAGTTCAAGAGATATATTTATATCCTATATACACAGAGGTTTTTTACAGCTTAGATTATTTCCATGTGAGGCAAGGAATCGAGGAGGTATAACTTGGTAAAGATCAGCTTATTGTACTTTCTTGATAGAAAGTGGAGAAACCTGGAATTTCTCCAAAATGATTCTGTGTATTGCAGATGCATATTCCATTGCAGGTATAAGTTAAACTGATTTTTGGAGAATACATTTGCATAAAGAGAAAACTAGTTTGGAGAAGGCACTGGAAAAAAATCATCAAGGAATAAAATTGAAGCTGTAAACTATTTTTTTTCCCTTTCTGCCTGCCTTCATCTGAAAATTTGATGCCTAATTCGCTTCTCCTGATAATCTAAATGCAAAGTGGTATGATCAGTGAAGCTTTTACTAACATTGACCACTTCTTGGTATAGACTTATCAGGGTTTAGATTTTACAGGTAAAGCCTCACGAGCAATCAGTTGGGATGCGATACGCTATCATACATTTATGGCGTAGTGTGAAATTAAGTGTGAATTTGTCTTTGCTGGGAGTGTTTGCATTTTATGTCTTCTAACTTTCTGAGGAATGAAAAAATTGGTGCTCAATTAAAAATGTTGGACATGAGTGCACAGGGTGGGAATGATTTAGGTAGATAAAGAACGTCTTAGAGACTCTAAATTTATGTTATGCGAGCTGTCTTTGCTCTACCTATGCCAATTGTATTTATTTTCACTGGCACATAGGTTGAATCGAAGTTAAAACATTTTCTATAACTGCTTAAAACATCAGTCAGAATTCCATATAAATCATTTATCACCCTTTCCCCACCCATAACTCAACAAGAATCCCTCTGAGTTTTGTGTAACATCTTTCAGTTGAAAGGACATTTATAGAAAAATATGTACATGCCATAAATTCCAGTATATACCAAGAAACAATCTGCCTTCATAATTTAGTGTGTAGGCTAAGTTAAAAACAGAACCTCCAGTGAGTTATTGCTCCCTGTAGTCATAATGTGCCTTGTTTCACTGCCCATAAAACAATATGAAAAGTGGCACCATGATGGATTCAGTAGTTATACCATATGCCAGGATATTTTTCTGGAAATATCTTCCCTTAAATATCTAACAAAACAGATAGCTCATCATGGGTTGACAGAAACCTGATGCATATGCAAATATAAAACATTTTCTACATGCTCGAAAAGGCCCTAGAGTGTAGTAAGAGGATAATAAGTTGTTAGCATTATTTCAATAATTAAATAATCAGGAAGTTAGATAATCAGGAATTGTAATGTCCAAGTGCCTGATTCATAGTCACATAATCATATACTCTAAAATATATGTGCCCATAACTTTATTTGGTCTGGATGTTAACATGCCATCTGTGCCAATAATTCTAGAGTGTGTCAATTGCTTAACATTTGGAGAAGACACTGCTCTGAAACAATAGTAATATTTTCTAAACTAATACAATGTTTGAGAAAGAAATCTCTGTTCTCACAATTTTAGTAGTAAAATGGCAAATAGTGAAAATAATCAAAGCAAGAGCCTGTTCGGGGGTGGACAATTCATCATTTACTATTATTCAATAATGGTTTAAGAAGATAAATCTATTTTCAAGACATGATGCAACTTATTTTAAAGTCTTGTTTGAGAATGCAGAGATGAATATGGTTGTAATCTATTGTACCTAAATATAGCATAAATAATCAGCAGACGTGCCAAATTTACAATGAAAAGCTCAACTAAAATTGTCACTATCCCTTTTATCTACTGCTCTATCTCGATAGCA
Source organism: Indri indri (assembly GCA_004363605.1). Classification (NCBI taxonomy): domain Eukaryota; kingdom Metazoa; phylum Chordata; class Mammalia; order Primates; family Indriidae; genus Indri; species Indri indri. Next base: position 11,412 of record RJWJ010029064.1, on the reverse strand, counting down.
AACCCAGTGTCAGATCTCTAAGGAAGACTTAATAAATAGACTTCAAATAAATAAATGAGTAAATGAATAAAATGTTTTCTACCATTAAAACTGCTTAAAAAAAAAAAGAATTGCCTTCCAATTATTTCAAGCCCTTCATTAAACTGATGCTATCTGACATTTCTCTCTATTTTCTGGTCTCATCCCATTGTCCATGATGTATTCCTATTTGTTTTGTGTTTATTCCTTTTCCATAGTCTCTCCAAGAAACTGTAGGAAAAAGAGAAAGCACCAAAAGATGACTTTTAAAATGTTTATATATTAACGAAAACTTATATCAGTATTTAAAGAAAAACTAGCAATTAGAAGTAAATCATTGTGTTTCATTTGTTTTTTATATTTATATTTATATTTTTTTATTTCATCTTATTACAGGGTACAAATGTTTAGGTTACATATATTGCCTTTGCCCCACCCGAGTCAGAGCTTCAGGTGTGTCCATCCCCCAGACGGTGCACACCACACCCATTAGGTGTGTATATACCCATCCCTTCCTCCCGGCTCCCATCTGCCCCACACCCGATGAATGCTATTACTATATGTGTGCTATAAGTGTTGATCCATTAAAACCAATTTGATGATGAGTACATGTGGTGCTTGTTTTTCCATTCTTGGGATACTTCACTTAGTAGAATGGGTTCCAGCTCTATCCAAGATAATACAAGAGGTGCTAGATCACCATTGTTTTTTGTGACTGAGTAGAATGCCATGGTATATATGTACCACATTTTATTAATCCGCTCAAGTATTGATGGGCACTTGGGTTGTTTCCACATCTTTGCAATTGTGAATTGTGCTGCTATAAACATTTGAGTGCAGATGTCTTTTTTATAGAATATCTTTTTTCCCTTTGGGTAGATGCCCAGTAATGGGATTGCTGGATCAAATGGTAGTTCTACTTGTAGCTCTTTGAGGTATCTCCATATTACTTTCAACAGAAGTTGTCCTGTTTGCAGTCCCACCAGCAGTGTATGAGTGTTCCTATCTCTCTGCATCCATGCCAACATTTATTGTTTTGGGACTGTTTGCTAAAGGCCATTCTCACTGGAGATAAGTGATATCTCATTGTGGTTTTGATTTGCATTTCCCTGATGATAAAAGATGTTGAGCATTTTTTCATATGTTTTTTTGGCCATTAGACTATCTTCTTTTGAAAAGTTTCTGTTCATATCCTTTGCCCACCTTTTGATAGGGTTGTTTGATTTTTGTTTTTAAAGGCCATGTTGCCATGGAATAATGCTAGGTGATTGGGGGTAATTAGGCCCAAGCTTGATTTTTGTAGGAAAAAAAGAAAAAGAAAAAAGAAAAAGCAGGTAATAACTTTTCCGTGAATATGCTACTCAATTTCTTTTTGTAAAAAAATATATAAATAGGACAATAATCTCAATTATCCTAATTTAAAAGTTTTATTTTTGTTTGTACTTTCATAGGAATTAACTGTATGCCATATAATGAACACTTGATTTTTTTTTCATTGTGATTAAACATAATACTCCATATTTTTAAAAGCTGTGTTAGTCAGCTTGCAAAACACCTTCACACACCATTAAATTATGCCAAAATGGTGCAGAACTATTATTTCGTTGTAAGTAGGATAGGGGGCTTAAAGGGTTAATTTAAGGTTATTTGCCTGTTGGTTGCAGGATCTTGGAACATTCATTTAAGATGCTGTAGTTTTCTCATCTATTCAATAGGTGTATTGTCAATATACTCTTCAGAACAATTGTAATAACTAAAAAGACAATGATAAAGTAATGCATATACTTTAAACAGTAAAATAAATAAGTGTTTACTAAGAATAGATTTGTTTTTCTTTGCTTTGGGAACTAGGACAGACAACCTCCAGCATATGAGGCTCTTGGCTATTTTCCATGGGACAATCTTACGTTCAGCCAAGAAGAAAATATAAATTGCCACTTGAAGGACATAGTACCACAAAGTTTGGGTTAGTCAATCCCCAAGAGATAGTTAATATAACATATTAGAAAGCATAATATATTTGTAAAGTTTTTATATCCTGTTTTCTATCATGATATATTGTCCATGCCTACTACTTTGTAACGTTTTTATTGGACATTGAGAAAGCTATTTTTGTATGCCACCAATCCCAGAAACCAAACAGAGAAAGGCAAAGATGTAATAGGATGCCATAACTGTCAATCATTTTAGGTATAGAAAGGACTGACAGGTCACCTCACTCTTAGGAAAACAGTGACTATATCTTGTACATAAAGTTTTTCAATAAACTTTATATTATTTATCTCTCCTAACACAGTAGGAAAAGGTACTCCATTGTTCAGAGTTTTGACAATTTTGAAGAAATTTCTCTTCAGCTAGTAATGTTCTACTATAAACTAATATATTCTTGGGCAGAAAATAAACTGGCTTTGTTAAACATGAGTGACTGAAGTTAGTCTCTTACGGTGTTGAATATTTGACTGACTACCTCAGAAAAAAATTAACAAGTCATTTAGGGCTTGTCAAGAAGTAAATCTCTCCTTCTCTAGCCAAGAAGTCCCTTAAATAGTTTCTTAGTCATTTAGAAATGATTGAAATTGTATCTTACAGTTTTGTCATCTTGTAGTCATTGCTCTGGCAACAGCACATTGGATCAAACAGATCCTGATCTTTTTAAGTTGAACAATTTTCCAAGTTTTCAAATAAGTCGATGGTTTGAGGGGACTCTACCTTGGTTTAATTCTTATATGATCATGAACATACATGTTCACGGATTATGAAATTTCTTATTCTTAAAATTATCCTTTTTATTGAGGTTTCTTATGGACCTACTATGAAATCATTAAATATTTTTGTTTTTCTTATGTGACTAAGAACCTCCAGTGAGCACCATGTATTAACTTAGGTGAACCTGGGGATAGCATAGTAAGCAGGTCTGGTAATGCGCATTGTCCTGTACAGCCAGGTATTTGCAAGTTATGAGACTGAGTTTAGCTTGATTTGCCCTTAGGGCTAATTTTAATTCCAGGCACATGGGGCTTTATTTCTTAGTTATGAAAATAGTTATTATAATGGCATGACTTCTAGATCTTAAAGAAGCCATCTACTTCTCTTCAAAGTATTCATCTTAGTTACTTGCTCTATTGAGATTGATCATAATGAGAATATTTACAGTTATTAACAGCAGTAAACAATGTGTCTGTTACTCCTAATAACTTACTTTACTGTAAGATAATAGCTAATTATTACTATAACTGAAATAAATCATGAGGTAAATTCTTTTATGCCCCCAAAGTTAAGCCACTGTTATGAGTAAGATAAATGAGATTTATAATACACATTATTGGTTGGGAAATAAATATATCATCACAATTTATGAGACTGTTGCTAATTAAAAGCAATGTTCATAATGATTATTTCTGATATCCTTTTACATTTGTATACTTAAGAGAATTGATTTGGGACATTGTAAAACAAATACTTCATTTATCTTCCTTATTTCCTTCACTTCTCCCTTTACTTTTTGATATTACTATTAGTAATACAGAAAGAAAAATATCTAATTTTCTAACTTGCTTTTTCTCAAAACATATTGCTTATTATGTCAAAAATTATAGTATCATTTGTCAATGTAAATTCCTGAGAGTTGATGAATTTTATTCTGAAAATTAAAATATAAAAGTCTTTAATAATTTTATTCATAAATGCATTTAATGTAAATCATATTTAAAACTATATTATCAGAAAATGCTTGTTGACTTCACTAGATTCTTGGAAGCTTCATTGATAGTTCAAAGAATTGTGAGTTAATAGAATGAGTCATCAATTAGTATCCTGTCTTTGTCACTAGCAACACTGGGAGCCTTGAGCAGTCACCTATCATCTCTTACGCATTTCTATTTATAGGTAGACTGGAATAAATGCAAGTGCCCTAAATTTTTTAAGGAACATTTTTGTTTTGTTTTCCAGTGTTTCTCTTTATGTTAGTAAGAACAGAATGAGTATAGGAGTATGCTAAGTTTTAAAATGTGTGGATGAGAACAGATCTGTCCAACCACCTGAAATAATTAAAACCAAAGAAAATATAAGAAGCAACGGTGTGCAGACTTTGAACATTAGTTCATAGAGGAAGAAAATGACCTAACAGAGGGGAAATAATCAAGATGAACAAGTGTTGTGATTGCGCCTGTTTACTGTCTACTGAGAGTCTCTCACTGACACATCATGAAAGTGGAATCAGAGAGAGCCTGACAATCAGCTTGAGTTGAGGAGATGGGGAGATGGTGTTGGCAGTCTCAGCTGGCTAGAGTTTGCAGAGGATAATACACCAAAAAGGAGAGAGATGCACAGAGATCTGCAGAGAGTCCTGTCAGTCCTCAGTTAAATAGCCATTTGCGCATGTATGTGAATTTAGAAAAATAATCTCATGAAAGAAGAAGACAGTGCAATTCCCGAGTTACACAAGGGCTGGAGATAGCTTGTGATCTCACCAGTAAGAGGGGAAATATCCTCATAATTTACAGAGCATCAAGTATGTAAGTATTCAGAATGTTATTGCCTTGGTATTTGGGGAAACTTAGCTACTGACTAAAGGCTGCCTCAATCCTGCCTAACAAAATTAACATGCAAGTTTCAAAGGATTCACTCATTTACAAATAACTATTATGCCCCAAGTAAAGTTAAAAAGTATTTATAAGTGTATAGAAATATTCAGCGACCAAAAAGGTAGAATTCACAGTATCCGTCATCTAAAAAAAGTAAAATAACTCATGCAAACAAGTAGGAAAATATGACCCATAAGGGGTAGAAAAATTAGTCAAAAAAAAAAAAAAAAAAACAGACACAGAAAGGAACTAGATGATGGTATTAGAAGGCAAGAATGTTAAAAGAATTACTATATACTATCTGTTCAACAAACATGTACTTGGCATGTTAAGTAAAAACATTGAAGATATAAAAAGACTGTACTCAAGCCTCTACTGATGCAAATTTCTATGTCTGAGATTTAAAACAAAATACACTAGGTTGGATTTAAAGCATATTAGACACTGAACTAGAAAATATTAATAAATTTAGGGACATACTAGCAGAGGCCATTCAAATAAAATATGCAGAGAAAAATCTATGAAAAGTGAAAAGACACTCATTCTTTGAGGATGTTACCCTGATACCAAATCCAGAAAAAAAACTCAAGGAAATTTAAATATACACCAATATCTCTAATGAATATAGATGCAAACGGCATCAACAAAATATTAGCAAACCAAATCCAGCAACATATAAATGGCATTATACAGAATGGCCAACTTACTAGAACTAACAAGTTAACCAATGTCAAGAGATACTAGGTCAACGCATATATTGCATTTCCATACAATAGTGATAAATGATATGAAAATAAACTTTAAAAAACAAATTCTATAATTCTATTAAAAATTGAACGTCAAAGAATAATGTGGAATTAATTTAACAAAATAAGTCAAATCATGTACACTAGAAAGTACAAAATATCACAAAGATGCTTTTTCAAAAAAATCTAAATATTTGAAGCCACACTGAATTTTCATGTGTTGGAAGATTCATTACTAATGAAATGAAAATTTGTCCCAAATTGATCCAATGCACTGTCTTTAAAAATTGCAGCTTTAATTTTTTTACAGAAATAGACAATATAATCTTAAGATTTATATAGAAAGAAAAAGGGCCAAGGATAGTCAAATTAGAAGGGCAATATTTTAGACATATACTTCCTGATTTCAATACTTACTGTGGGCATAAAGATAGATATGTAGTATATTCTAATGAAATTGAAGGAAAGAAATAAACCTTTACATTTATGATGAATTGATTTCTGACAAAGATTCTAAGGCAATTCAATAGGGGGAAATAATATATTTTAAAATAGGTACTGGGACAATTGGATATCCACAAGCAACAAAAGCATAAGTGATTTAAAAATTGACTAATAAGACTTCATCAAATTTAAAACTTTCATACTTTAAAACCTAGCATCTAGAAAGTGAAAAGGCAAGCCACAGAATGAGAGAATATATTTGTGAATAATACATCACACAAGAACTTTTATGTGGAACATATATTTTTTTTAAAAACTCATAGCTCAACAATAAGAAAATAAATAACCAACACAAAAAATGAGCAAAAATGTGAATAGGCATTTCATCAAAGCAGATACAGTTGGGCAGTGAGTTCAGCATCTGTGGCTTCAACCAACAATGGATCAAAATTATTTGAAAAAAAAATAATAATACAACAACAAAATTAATATGAATAAAAAACAATATGGTATAGCAACTATATAGCATTTACGTTGTTTTATATATTATAAGAAAGAATTGCATAGGTTATATGCAAATACTGTGCTATTTAATGTAAGGGACTTGAGCATCCTCAGATTTTGTTATCTGTTGGGGTCCTAAAACCAATCCCCCATTGATTCTGAGGGATTTCCATGTATGATATTGACAAAGCACATGAAAGATGTTCAATGACATAAGTCTTAAGGAAAATACAAATCAAAAGTACAATGAAATACTACCACACATCCGCTAGAATGGCTATAAGAAAACAGAAAGGCCAGAAGTATAAATGACAATGTGGACAAATCAGAACCCCCACACATTGCTTTTGGGGGTATAAAACATTGTAGCCACTTCAGAAAATGATTGGGCAGTTTCTAAAATGTCTAAAAATGTATTTGTCATATGACTAAGCAATTCCATTCCTAGGTACCTACTCAAGAGAAATGAAAACAAATATCGACATGTACAGTTGTACATGAATGTCTATAGAAACTTATTTATAAAAGACAAAAGTAGAAACAATACAAATGTCCATGTATCAATGAATGGATAAACAAAGTTGGGGTATTTATACAATGCAATATTATTCAGTAATGGAGCAAAAATATAATATATGCTACAATAAATAGAAACCTCAAAAAATATTGTGCTAAGTGAAACATGCAGACATCAAAACAATTGTATATTTCATTTATATGAAATGTTCAGAAAAAGCAAACTTGTAGAGACATAAAGTAAATTATTGGTTGTCTGGTGCTAAGGTTAGGTATGAGGAATGACTGCAAATATGCACAAGGGATCTTTCGGGTATGAAGGAAATGTTCTAAATTTTGATTTTAGTGATGGTTTCACAACTCAGTAATTCCACTAAAACTTTGAATTATACACATAAAAAGCACCAATTTTATGCTATGAAAGTAATATCTCAATAAAGTTTTATAAAATACAAGAAAACAGAACACCAATGAGTTCTGAGTCAACATCGATCTACCAAAAATAGTAATTGAATTTTCTAAGAATAGAGGAAAGTGGAAAAGCCAGAAAAAAATTAAGAAAATACAAGCTGAAAATTTCAAATTTGATGAACATTAACGACTAAACTACAAATAAGTGCAGTGAATCCCAAGCATAAGAAATGTGAAGATAGCTACACAAGGAATATTATAATCAAATTGCTTAAAACCAATGAAAAACAGAAAATTTTAAGAACATAGAGTCAAAATAAATATTACATAGGGAGAATAACAACAGGATTCTCAATAGGAGCAGTATGACTAGAAGACAGTAGAACAGCAAAGTTGAAGTGTTAAAGGAAGGAGGAAAAATTGTCAACATAGAAATTTTTACCCATCAAAAATATCTTTCAAAAAAGAAGGAAAAATAAAGACCTTTTTACAGACACATAAAAGTTGAAATAATTCATCACTAGCAATTCTGTAGTATATGACATTTTAAAAGAAGTCATTCACAAAAAGAAAAATAACATCAGATGGAATTCTGATTTCACTCAAAGGAATAAAGGGCACAATAATCATAATTATATGGGAAAATATATAATAGTTAGATTTTATTTTAATGTCCTTTTAAATTTGAGGTTTATAGACAAAATAACAATGTAATTGAGATTTATAACCTGTATAGATAGACTGTGATCAGATAAAAATATATACTATAAACTCTAAAGCAACTACTGAAAGAAAATGAAGAGTTAAAGGTAGTAAGTCAAAGGAAAAATAGAATAAAAATCTGCAATTAAATCAAAAGAAGGCACACACAAAAAAAAGGAGGAACAAAGAATGAATGGGACAGAGATAGAATACAACTGGCAAGATGGGTAATTTAAACCTAAACTTATTAATAATTATATCAAATACAAATAGTCTAAACACTTCAATTATAAGGCTGAGATTATCAAATTGGATAACAAAAATAAGCCTCCACTATATGATATCTATAAGAAACCCACCTTAAATATAAAAACGCCGATAAACTGAGAGGGAAAAGACAGAACAAAATTATTCTTTGCTATTCCCAGTGAAAAGAACACTTGATTGATTATATTAAGATCACATAAAGTATATTTTAGACTAACAACTACTACCTGAGATAAAGATGTCATTTAATGATCATGACAGTGTCAATACAGAGGAGGACGTTTATGGGCTGCATGTTTATGTTCCCCAAATCATGTGTTGAAATGCTAATCCCCAATGTATTAGGAAGGGAGGCCTTTGGGAGATAATTAGGTCATGAGGCTTCCTCCAACTCAGTTTCAAAGGGAGGGATGCCCTTGGACATGGGCCTCCCAAGAGCTGCAGGGAAGGACAACTTCCCTGTGAAGTCATGGGGGCAGGACCACTGCCCCAGTGGATCTAGAAGGCAGAGCTTAAGCCAAAGAAGATTATTCTCAAGTAAAACCACATAGAGTTTGTCTTGCTAGGTTTTGGACTTGCTTGGGACCCTTCACTCCCACCTTCTTTTCTATTTCTGTCTTTTGGAATGGGAATATCTATCTTATGCCTGTAATATCATTGTATTTTGGAAGCACGTAACTCGTTTGATTTCACAGGTTCACAGCTGGAGAGGAATTTGGCTTCTGGATGAATTATACCTCAAGTCTCACCCATATCTGGTTTTCATATTTAGATGAGACTTTGGTCTTTAGATTTTAGAGTTGTCGATGGAATAAGTTAAGACATTGGGGGCTATTGGGATAAAATTAATGTATTTTTCATTTGAGAAGGACCTACATTTGGGGGCAAGGGGTAGAATATTAGTGACTGCATGTTTGTGCTCCCCCTAAAATTCATATGTTCAAATCCTAAGGCCCAGTGTCATATTAGGAAATGGGGTCTTTGGGAGATAATTAAATCATAAGGGGGGGAGTCCTCAGAAAATGGGAATAGTGCCCTTATCAAAAAAGACATGAGAGCTTTCTGTCTCTGTGTTTCTCTCTCTTGCTCTCTCTCTTGCTCTCTCTCTTTCTCTCAATCAGCGTCCCACAGTAATTAAAGCAAGGACAAAAAAATTATAAATGTTGAAGTATCTAATAAAAGTATTTCAAACTAAATGGAACAAATTGAGCTAAAAAAGCAGAACTAGGGAAATTCATAATCAAGATTGGACATTTCAACACACCACTCTCAATAATTGATAGAATATTACGCAGAAAGTCAGTAAATACATTAAACACTTCAGCAATTCTTATCAATTAGCTTCACCTAAATAACATTTGTAAAACACTTCACTAGAAAAAAAAAATGCAACGTTCATTCTTTTTAAGTGCATGGATACATTAAGGTAGTCCATATTCTGGGCCACAGAGAAGTGTCAATTAATGTTAAAGGATTTATATTACACAAAGTATGTTCTTTGACAACAACGTAATTAAAATAGAAAGCAAAAATATAAAGATATCTGGAAAATACCCTAATATCTTGAGGCTAAACTGCATACTTTCAAATAACTGATAGTTCAAAGGAGAACTCAAGAGGAAAATCAGAAATCATTTTGATGATAAAATAAAAATACAGCACATCAACATTTGTGCTTTTGGGTGATTAAGGCAGTTCTCAGAAGGAAATTTGTAGCACTATTTGCCTATATTTAAAAAGAAAAAAGATCTTAAATGTGCCTTTATTTTCTACCTTTTTTTCCTCTTAAATAGAAATTTTAATGAATTCATCCTTTCTGACATTTGCATGTGTCTTTTAATTTAATAATCTTCAAAAAATAGGAAATTACAAAAACAGCAAAAGAAAAGAAAAACAATAGAGAAATTCAGTAGAACTATAAGCTACATACTTTTAAAAACTCAATCAAATTGATAAAACTTTAGTGGCAGCAATCAAGCAAAAACTAGAGAAGACATAAATTACCAATGTCAAGAATGAATGAGAGGACATCATTACTGCTTCTGTAGACATTATGATATATTTAACTTTAAAAGAAATGCACATTTTTGAAAGATGCAAACTTCTAAAGCTTAACTGAGAAAATTTAGATACCCAAATATCCTTATATTTATTAAATAAATTACATTTTAGGGTAAAAACCTTTCCACAAAGAAAACTGCAGATCTGGATACCTTCACTGATGATTTCTATCAAAGATTTAAATAAAAAATAACAATTCTTCAAAAAATACTCCAAAAAAATTGAGTTATATGAGACCAACATTACTCTGGAATACGAACCAGAAATATATATTATAAGAATGGACTATTACAAACCTATATCTCACATAAACATAGATATACATATGAAGGAGGTGTGGGTGGTTAAAAGAGGATATACTCACTGCGATACCTAAGCATAGTTAGAGAAATTGCAGCTCTGTCAAATTCTGTGCCAGATACTATGGGAATTTCAGAAATATGCACATAACAATGCAATGAAGAATTTGATAAGAAAGTTGAAAGCAGTTTAGAAGTCAGCAGAATAAAATTTGCAGATTTTTCTATTTCTTGATCTTGAGTCAGTGTGTTGAAGAAGGGACAATCTAGCATGCACTTAACATCTGCTAATAATAATTACTGTGTTAGTCCAGATCCTCTGAGTGGCAGGTGTCAAGACTTGATTAAATATGCATGGCATTTTTTTAATTATGGAATGTACCTGTGAAACAAATGGGGAGGAAGGAGGATGAGGCTTGGAGAACAAGTATATCTCTATGCAGACTGACCCCTAGTGAAGCATAGAAGGAAGGGAGTGGGTGGATGGAAGTGAGTTAGATAATCGTACTGTCTAAGGAAAATTTAACAAGGACACAAGGGAATTCTCAACTAAAGGTCACTCAACAGAGGAAAACTGTGCCTCTCAAGAATGAATCTGCCTTAGGACACAAACTACATTCAGCTACCAGGTGGGAGCAGCTGAAGGGAAAGCATGTTCTTAATGGAAATATGAACATGCATTTCAGACTATAGGAATTGAAACCCTTGTTAAATTATGCTACCTACAGTTGGAGATTTGCGAGATGTATTCTCATGCCTGACAAAGTCCACTGTTTGTACTGCACAAATTAATTTTTTTACTGGTTTTGTGAGCAACTTCTCCATGGTTCCTGTAGGTCTTTCCTTCCACAGTGAAACTCA
>RJWJ010029063.1:0-20926 GCA_004363605.1 Indri indri | reverse complement strand
CAAGATCAGATGAGATTGGGTGCGTTCAGGGTGATATGGCCCTAGACTGGGCTGCTGTCTGAATGCCCAAATAACAGTAAACGCTACCATTTGCTGAAAGTCTGTTAAAGTCCCAGGCATTTTAGTGGAAACCTTAGATAAGTTATCTAACTTTTTTTTTTATGTTTTACTATCCTATTAGTCAGCTATCATTACCCCATTTGCTTATGAGAAAATTATTTCTCATTTTAAGTGAGCTGCCCAAAGTTACCCAGCTAGTAACGAGCAGGGACAATACTCAAACACAGTTTTCCTGATTGAAAAGCATTGGTTTTCCTAGGCTATTTATCATGAACTTGCTTTCTTAGCAAAAAATGAAAGCAGGTGTATTGATTCAATTCAGTGCACATGTGGGGCCCTCTAACAGAATACCTGAAGTCGTGATCATCCTGGATGAACTGGGAGACACGTTTACTGAACACCTATTTTACAATGGCCTCTTTCCTCATCTCGTACACACCCCTACTTGGTAGGTCCTCAGCTAGCTGCTGAAAAGGAAGCAATATGACAAATGAAGTCATGCCTATCAGGCTGCTTTCTCTGACTGTCTGATTTTGTGTTTATTGTGTTTTCTTTTCCTCTGTGGTATAAGCAGTGAAAGGCCTCAAATTATGCAGTGCTTCGAGAATTTTCCTGTTTTCCCTCCCACTGTTTTTATGTGGAATTTTAGCACGTGAGATTGCTAATGCAACAAGCACTCTCTCTTTTCCTTTCTTTTTTCTTCTTGAGCAAGGCAAAAAAGTCCCAATTTTTCCATTTGCCTCACACCATGGCTTCAAAAATGTAGTGTCATGTGATTGCCTGTTAACTTCTTTCTCTCTTTTAATAAATAATGGTTTTTAAAAAGGAAGGTAATTAATTCCAAAGGAACCTCTAATTGGTGAGGTTTTAAGGCCGGCAGGGTTTTTTCTGATACCTCTGAAATCACACATCAGGTGGGCAAGCATTTATCTGCTCCTGGAGTGAGTAATACCCCGACTCTGTTATCTTCCGGATTATACGTGAGGCAGGTGGCTCAGGCCTCCACCGGGATTTTAAAGTGGGTTTTAAGCTTACTAGTCTGTCCACCAAGGTTGTTGTCTCTGGACTGACCTCCCTGCAGACTGAGACCTATGCTTATGAATTTCCTGTTTTTGGCTTGAGATCAGGCTCTGACCTAAGGGCTCTGCTTCCTCCTTCTCCTCTATGGCCTAAGGAAGAGGAAGGGTGAATCCCCAGAGGAAACAGAAACTGCCAAGTCCAGGGGCCATTGGTAGTTGGCTCAGCTGTTCTCACTGGGACAGGGACAGTACATCCTGAGGGTAGATTCTGAATCTTAACTGTTTGGGAACCTGGCGGCAGAAGGAAGGGAATGAAAGGAAAGAAAACCATCAGACCAAAGATCTGGTAAAAAGGGCCATAGCATCACAATTAGGGTTGGAAAAATCTGTGTTCCAGCCCCAGTGAAGAGGGTGACACTGGCCTATGAGAGTGCCCTATGAGGCTTTTATATTATTAATAATTTTATACCAAGTTACTAACTTTGGATTTGTTAATTGTCCAATACATGAAGTACTCAGAGTTTCTAAGTCATTTCTGCTATTCATTTATTTCTGGGCACCTCTTAATGTAGGTAGGGAGCAGGGGCATGAACATATCCCAGCCTCATGCCAGACATATTTGCTCTCAATATACCACTGCCACCTACCTCTGGTCAGTAGAGGGGACCTGCGTGACCTTGGTCAGGTCTCTGAAACTGAGTTTCCTCCAGGGGAAATGTGGGAGAAAATACCTGCCTTGTCTTTCTTATAAGGCTGTTGTGAAGATTAAGTGGGTTAATATATTTTCATTCATTTTTTTTCCCCAAAAGTTATTTAGCAAGAGGCTGCTCCATGCCCACTATCCTACAGCTTTGGGGGTTCTCAGTGAGCAAGATAGGTGAGGACCCTGCCATCAGGGTGCTTATGTTCCACAGTTCATCAGTGATTTTCAATTTTTTAAAAATCAGGTAACACTTTGTACAGTTATAATCTCACCTGGAAATCCAATAAGTAAAGTAAATAAAAAAGGAAGTCAGAGCAGGGGCTAAAGTCCTGCTTGCTTACCTCAGCCTCAGCTTCCTAGAGGCACTATTTGGAAATCACATCAAGAGATTTCATCACACGTGCAACAGATACAAACTGAGAACTTGGTGACTCCTAAATTTGCAAATACGCTGCGTGGTAGATGCTGTTGGTACCCACCCAGATCGCCTTTGCTGGCTGCAGCCCTCGGCACACCCTGCCGGCTCACAGCTGCCCCCTTATCCAGAGCTTTGTCCTTGGGTTTTGGGAATCTCTTTGTCAAGAGAAGCCACAGGCCACCTCCTTCCCTCGCCTCAAGGTGGAACAACGCTGTGGAGCCCTTCGTGGTTCCGAGCTCTCTGTGGGCTCAGGCTGAGACTGGACTTCAGCTTCACCCTCGCCTTTGCCTGGCATCCTGCCCCGTCTCTGCTGCCTCCCCTAACTCCACGCAGGTGGTTTCCCCCAAGAACACTCCCTCAACAAATCCCTTACACAATTCCATCTCAGACTACACTTCTGGGGAGCACACACTAGGACACATGCATCTTCTCATGTGTTCCATATGGTTTATATATGACACAAAAATAAAGAATCACAAGGCTGTTGGAAAACTGAAGGAAGAGTTCAAAGGAGGACATGTTACCAATTTCCAGGATGCTGTTCCAATAAATCAACACCCGCTGTTAAATCCTAGTACCAAGATTCCTCAGTATACGTTAGCATTCTGTGAACTGTGGAGAGCCAGGCGAAGGTGAACCCTGTTTTTGTGGCCAGGAGAAACAGGATCAGGATTTGAGTAGGTGTTATACCTTGGGGCATTGATCGCTCTTCCCCACTTTTCGCTAGAGTTCAAGTAACTCTGTGGGCAGAGGAACTCATTTCAGGATGCTCTCTGAACCAGCCTGACCGGTGTGTGCAGTGACATGGAGACTGTGTCACTTTATCCACCTGTCAAGGGACAGAGTAGGATTCCTGTGGGACTGCACAGTGGATGAGTTGCAAAGCATTGGAAAGATTTATCATTTATGTTGTTTAAAATATTCATTCTACTACTTTAAATTATGCGGTATGGTTATATTTTCATTCAATGGGATAAGGCAGAAACTTGTAAAAAAATCATTTAATCTGCCATAAATTATTTATTTTGGAATACTTTCAGTGAAGACTGTATCTGGGTGGTGATTTTGCTGAAATAAAAATAACTTGTATTAAAGCAGAAAATGTGGTGGTGCCTTGTATTATTTGAGCTTTCTCAACTCATGGCTGGGGAAGATCCTGAGCGTAAGCAGGGGTGGGTTTGAGCACACTCAGCTGAAGCTGGAAATCCCTCTTGACTCAACTTCCTGAAACATCTTGAGGGAAAAAAGTATGTGTGTATGTTGGGTGTGTGTGAGTGTGTATGTGTGTATGTGAATGTGTATGTGTGTGAGTGTATGTATTGTTAGAGTGTATACATGTGTATGTGTACATGTATAGCTAGCAAGCGGCCTCTCCTTTGGCTGCGACTCTCACTCAGCCTCCCTGGGCGTTGCTCCCTGCCTTCCCCTCCAGGCCTGCTCTCCCCTCTAGGAGCCTCATCACCCTGTTAGTGTCCTTCCATCATGCACCACCTTTATAAATACTCTCCACTAAACTCTATTCACTCAGCCCTCTTGACAAATTCTCTTTGTGTGTTTTATGACAGGACCCTAATCAATGAGGTCATTGGGGATTCAGCAGGGGAATGTGGCCACTGCTGAACCAAAGCCTGGTGGGAAGGGCCCTGATCGCTCCCTCCTCCCTCCCTCCAGTCTCCTGCTGATGCTTCCCACTGGCAAAATCCAACCAGAAGCCAAAGGCAAGGGTGACTCTCATGATGCAGGCACAGAGCAGGGCGTGGAAATGTAGAAAAGGGGTGGAGAGTGGATCGGGAGGGCAAATGGAGACCATTCCAGTACCCTGAGTCATGCCAGGTGCTAGGCAGGGTGCTGCACATGCAAAAGGAGCCAGCCACAGTCCCTTTCTGGAAGAACACAAGTCAGTAACTGGCAGAGCGTGGTAAAGACTAGAGCTTAGCTTGTTGTCATGACCCAGCTGTCACTGTCCTGTCCGCAGCTGAACTTTAAATTGTTTCCCCAGTTCTTGGGCTCCTGGCTTGGAAGAATCACAAGCCTTGGCCCATGCCACAGAGAGAGATGACAGACACTCAGCAAGTATGTGTGAAAAATTTATGGAAAGAAACTTTAAAGGTGCAAAGCAAAAGTACATTTCCTAAGGGGAAATGGGTCTGTCTCCTCGAGTGGAGCAAAAACTGTCTTCTTCTGTGTTTCTCCTTTTGTATGCTAATAGTGTATGTTGATGTAAAGGTCAGGCATAATTACTTATGACTATGTGTCACAGGTTTTGGGTTCTGGATTTTTCCAGGTATGAACATAACTTAAAGATTCCGTTCCAGACATTCCCTTCTCCTATACGTGTGATGGGGAAAGTCACCCTTCGTAGTGTTTTTCTATTTTCTGATTGGTCGTCCTTGTTCCAAGGTCTAATTACCCCATTCTTTAAGACTGAGATAACTGTTTTCCTTGCTTATTTTTCTGTAACTATTTCCTTCTTATTGTTTTTCTTTGACTGTTTCCTCCTTCTTGTTTTTCTGTCCCTAACACAGCTAGTCATTGTCTTTTACGATGAAGATCAAATGACAGTTTAAAAACAGTCTAGAAATTGAAATGTTATACATAACATGGCTTTTGTGTAACAGTGGCCTCCACACCAAAAACCTAATATTGATGGGCAATATCATTCTTACCGCTTTCTCTGACAGGATTCTGCAGGGAGATGCAGACCCTGTCCTCTAAGCTGTTCAGCCGCCTGGTCTCCTTGTCCGTATAAACCACGTTATTAATAGCAAAAAGGTGCTCGTAGTAACACAGCAGCAAGGAGGAGAGGCATCCTCCCATACTGCACACCCACCAGTGTGCCACACTAAATCATATTGTCCTGTCATTTCAGAGGGGGCAAAACAACTGGCAACTGTACAAAACATGGTAAGTCACAAAACACCATAGGACATGACATCAGCCACTTAAATTGTGAAACCTACATCACAGCTCCATGTGTTTGGCAAGAGAGTAAACACTGTGTGTATGTGTGTTGCATGATTTAAGCACTGAAAACAAAGATGTACGATGAGGGTTTTATGGATCCACTCCTGCACTAGATTATTCCCTTCTCATCTCTGTCAGCAGATGGGGAGTGGGGCGTGGGTGCACATTCCAACCTACGATGGGGGTGGTGGGGGCCCCCCTCTCCCGAAAAGCAGGGGGTGGGGGGCGTTTGTCTGAGTTGCCAGTTCTCTGACTCCCTGTGACTCCCTGTAAGGGTGGCTGCCCAGCGAGAGCAGACAAGAAATGTCATCCTGAGTGCTGCAGCTCAATCTCAACTTAAAATTCCACTTGGGAAGTACAGAAATATTGAAATAAATTCTTAATCAAATAAAAGTGTGAAAAGAATTGTTTTTTGGACAGAAAAGATGTTTTGATTTTTTTAAATGCCGGCAAATACATGGTAAAAAGTCTCCAAGAGTCCATGATTCTGACTTAATTTTTCTAAGAATTAGAAACAAAATCACTTCATTGAGGAAGAAAGGAAATGGTTCATTGATCTTCTCTGAGAATCATTTTTCAAAGTTAATGGTTGGTCTAAAGGAAGTGCCAGCACTATTTTGGCAACATCCCACGTATACGTGTGAGTCCCTGGGAAAGCGGCTAGGTGTCAAGGAATGTTAAGGAACGGAATGTTAAGGAACGGTGTTGGCTCCCTGTGCAAAGCAAAACCGTGTGAGAGAGGTGACATTTACAAATTCCTTTCAAAAAGGCAAGTAAGACAAAAAGATCAGAAAGCTCTGTTTTGAACACAGATGGTTCCAGTCTTACTTTGTTTTTAGAAGCTGCCATGTTTCCCTTTAACAGATTGTACTTTCTAACTGCATACTATAAACAAATGCTGAGGGTGGGGTGTAGGGGAAAGGCCCTAAGAGTTGGCAAAGAGTACATTGATATACACATAGTTAAACAAGGAAGCAGAGCCTGTGCCCATGGACCCAAGAATATGAGCGGTGACCCTGCAGAGTTCCAAAGGCAAACAATGGGGCTTCTCAGCTCCCATTCCTGGCAGCTCTACTTGGGGACTGGGATGTAGCTTCCCCTGGTAGCAAGGCAGGGAGGAAATATTTCAAGAACCCGCCTGTAGTTTGTCTCGGGTTTCTCAGCAAGTAATTAGAGAGTTGGCCTTGAAAGTTTCAGGCTTGCTGCTTATTTTTTCATGACTGTGTAAATCGTAGTTTTTTCTAAATTGTAGGTTTAAGATACCAGTTTTATTAATGGAAAAACTGGATGTAAGAATGCTGTTTGGACTAAATGCCAAAATACAGCTTCCTTTTCTTTTCTTCTATGAATTGCTCTAACCCATTTAGCTATTGAGAGTTGAAAAAGAGCCAGTGGAATCTAGTTGGGTCTGCCAGAAAGAGGGGAAGGCAGGGAGCCCCTGGCCCCGGGCACAGGCAGGTACCTAGCTTGCAGGAGGTCATAGACTAACTACATTGGTTTTGAGTGGCTCTAAATGAAGAATGGGATGGGAGTCAAGCCCTAAACACACATTAAGAAAATACGTGATTTGTAGGTGTGGTAAAACACATCGCTGAATTGGACACAGATTTTGGCTGCCTTTTAAGCTTGGTCTGGCCTGACCATGTGACTGGGATGAATAATGCATTAGCAGAACAATGAGATCAATTCACATATCCAAGCTGGTTTTGAGTTCTGCTAAAAACAGAAATCAAACTATTCCCATTGTAATACTGATTTAGAGAAGAAAAGCAAATTTATTTAAAATAGCTTTTCCAAAACTGTTTAATAAACAGATCTCTTTTACTGGAAATACTTTACAGATTTCCACCATTGACTTAAATTACTTTTACTGTAATATAATAATTGTGTTTCTCTTTATCTTCTCTCTTTTCTTCTTTTTGCTTGTACCTGGGGCTCATTGAGATTCTTGAATCTTTGGTTTCTATTTTTTTATTCAAATTTGGAAAAGTTTTAGCCATTATTTCCTCAAATATTTTTTCTGTCCCATCTCACTTCAGTTAATTCAGTAATACACACGGTTAGGTTGCTTAAAGTTGTTCTGCAGCCCAACAATACTTTGGGTGGCTTTTTTTTTTTTTCCCCTTTTTTCATGCTTTTGCCTTTCTCAGGGATCACTGTCCTGTGCAGCCTGATGTCCAATATCTTCAAACCATTGTTTCTTATATTTTTTCCTTTTTTCTAGTTATTTCCAATAAGAGGGTAGAACTAGTCCTCGTTAATCCATTCTAGTTAGAAGCAGAAGCATTAAGAGCCACTTCTGAGACCTCTCTCAAAAGAGCAAGGCAGCTTCTTGCTCCCGCTCTCCAAAACCCTCAGGAAATGTCTTCTGCAGGTTCATTGATCATTAATGGTCATGTATTTACCCTAAACCTATAACTCTTGCGAGGAGATGGGATTGCGATTTTTAAGCAGGCTTGAACCACATGCTCCACTGCTAGAGCTAGAGGAAGTTAGCTTCTCTCTAAGTCAATTTCGCAATCTCAGCAATAGTGACATTGTGGACAGGATAATTCTTTTTTGCGTGGGACTGTCCTGTCCATTGTAGAATATGTAGCAGCATTCTTGTCCTCTACTCATGAACTGCCAGAAACATCCCTATTTGAATTGTGACAACTGAAAATGTCTTTAGACATTGCCAAATGTCCCAGGGTAGGCAAAATAGCTCCCAGGTAAGAGCCCCTGCTCTAAGTACATAGGCTCCATGAAAAGGTATATATACCCAATGAATATGGAATAGTTACCGAGAGAAGGGGAGGCAACTACAGTATCCATCATGATATACAAACATTGTATTTTATAACAAAAGAGATTTATGAACAAATTATTAGGATATGCATTTGAGGTAATATATGATCCTTAGTTACTAATAACAAGCAAGTTACGGATAAGAGAATCAAATTAGGCACAATGTAAAGTATAATATAAAACCCTGCAGTACATAGCATGTATGTACTATTATTTGTACACCATCAGATCAAATCTGTGCATACAGCATTTTGTTTTTCTTGCAAGATTTTTAAGTTTAGTACTGAGTAACATCAGCAACTGGATTCAGTTTGTTTCCTGCTGTGACTACAGTAGATGGCAGTAAGCTGAGCACCTGACAAATTTGGGAGTGCTTCATTATTTTGTAATAAGTGTTACCTGTGTTTAAACAGCATCAGGGTGTTCTCCCAGGCATAAGTACAGGTACCTCACAGAAACACTGTGATAAAATGAGCTGTGACCCACTTTGCCTGAGGCCCTGGGAAGCCTGCCCACCCGTCTTCTCTCTGATGTTAATATTAGATTCACTGAAGAGGGGGTGGTGATAAAGAATGAAATGTTGGCTGTTTTCTAAAGTATAGCTGCTGAAACTTTAAAAAGTCAATGGAGATATCATTAGGAATTGTCTACTACTTCTTTTAAACTTTTCTTTTTTTTTATTTTTTTATTTTTTTTTATTCCAGGGTATTGTGAGGGTACAAACACTACAGTTACACTTTATGCCTTTGCCTCACCCAAGTGCGGGTTTAAGGCATGCCCTTCCTAAACTTTTATCTTTTAAATAAAACTATTATGTGTAGAGCATTTTGTTTACAAAAGCACTTTTCAAATCATTATCTTGTTTAATGTGCAAAATCCTTGTGACTTGGTTATTATTAATATTATTTCCCCTTTAGAGTTGTGGAAACCGAATCTCAAAGACTTTAAGCAACTTAACTGAGGTCACCCAGGAGGTAAATGAAAGAGCTGGGAGTTTGGTATCAGATCTAAACCCGCTCATTCTAAGTTCCGTTTTCCCTTCTTTGATCTACTTCTTTAGGTTCATAGATCATGATAAATTCTTTCTAAATTAAAGAACGGGGCGATTCGCTATTTGCCTAGTTGCTAGCAAGGTTCTCAGTCTCTAGAAGCCCTGATGCATACTTCAGGATCAAGTGCTTTGGCACTGCCAAATCGTCATTGTTTCTGACTAAAGTAGATAAGCAATTAGCACATGAAGAGCTCTGTGAGTGCTGCTCACACAAAGTACCTGCTTCCAATCCTCTATGGTCACCAAAGTCCTGCCTTAGAGAAGCACTGCTTCTTTGTCCTAGACCCTGGGTAATGTTTAAGCACAGGAAAAAGCTTTGCTATTTGAAGGGTGATCCTTGGAATGGAAGTGTTGGTATCACCTAAAAGTTTGTTAGAGATGAAGAATTTCAGGCCACAACCCAAACCTACTTAACCAGATTCTGCATTTTAACAAGATCCCTGCATGATTCATATACACGTTAAAATTTGGGAAGCGCTGTATTGGATCCAGGTGTCCTTTGTGACTTCTCAAAGTCCTCTCCAGTCTAGTGGTTCTTTAACCACCATCAGATGACCTAGGCGATTTTGATAATTCCAGTATGGTGTGCCTAACTACATCAGTAATGTTATGGCTATTGTTGATGATGTCAATAAACAAGATATACCTTAAACTCTTCACATCATGTAGTCATGTTAAGACATTTGTCTCTGAAGATCCCAAGGGCATGACTGCATTAGACATGCACATGTGGGACATGAATACCACCACCCAGGGGTGTGGTTTCTAGTGCCAGATGCATTATGGTATGCTGTCCACAGGGATTAAATGAAGTGGCTATAAATCATGATATCTTAATGATTGACACTTTTAGGATCTTCATGAATAACACATTTTATTCTGTAACCTCTCAGGAATGGAGGTATTATCTCATAGAACAATGATAATGGTGGGTCCAAATTTGATTTTCAGCTTTGTCACTTACTAGTTATAAGTGCAAAAAATCTGATTTCTCTAGGCCTCATTTTCTGTAAATTGAAGAGATTAGACTGTATGTAAGAACTCCTATTATAACCCATTGAAATAAAAAAACTCACCTGGCCAGGCAGGGTTTTTTTAATAACAGCTATAAAACATAGTCCATGGACACTGTGTATCATTTTACGAAAACTGCCCAGTTGGACCATAAAAATAATAAACATAAATTGACAGGGACTAGGAAAGGACTTTGCAAGATGGCTAAGAATAATCTTCTAGGAGACTTTATGTGATAACTATACACTAAAAGATAGAGATTCCCATGACTTGCTGAGCCAGCTTGTGATTGGAAACAGCTGCTTCGAGTCTGACTCATGTGCTCAAAGTTCAGATGTCTTGCAAGGTCACTTCTCTTAGAGAAACAGGAAACAACATAACATCTAGTTCTGCTTCTGACAAAACTGAGCTTTGCTAGTTCAGCTTCTTCATTTAGTGAAGCTTTAGTGATTATGGCATACGTGATTAAGTAAAACCTTCCAATTAAAAGTATCAGAAACCTGGTCTTTTGAAAAAAATTTTGACTGTAAAATATTTCAAAAATACAAAAAAAGAATAACTAGTCACTTATATATCTATTAAATTAATAAATATTAGCATTTTGTCATATTTTCTTTAGAGTCTTCATTTTTTCTCTATAGAAATTAATTACACCTACAGTCGAAGTCTTATTCATTCCTACATCAACTCCAAAACCATGGTTTTGAAATGGTTTGTATTATTCCCTTGAACATTTTGACACTCTCACACATATTTATGTATCCTAAATAATGCATACTATCATTTTGTTTTAATTTGCATGAATGGGATGTGTAGCAGATGCTAAATCCCCTCAAGATATTGGATTTCAGGGAAGCTGTGGGGAAAGTTCTGTGAATGCTGCCAGGTCCCCCTTGAATCTCTGGTCTTCTACATTAGGCTTTTCTGGAAGCCCTGAAAGTTCCTTGGCTTCACAGGCACAGATTACCAAGGTGAAGGAATAGTATCAGGGGCAAGCCTCAATTAATGAGCAAAAGAATGAAGAGGTAAGTTTTCCAGGCTCTTGTTCTGGGGGAAAGTTATGAGGCACAATGCATATAAGTCCTCAGAAAGCCCCAAGCAAGATAGTATCACAGTTGCCCACAGAGGTAACCAAAATGATAACACATTCTATATTTGCCTTGCTTCCTTCCTTGCCTTGCTCTCTTTGCCTCCTTGCTCTGCTTCCTGGGATCACTTCCTACATAAACCACCAAGTCCATATCCGAGTACTGAATTCTCTCCTTAGTTCAAATAGTTTGTGTATAAATCATCTTGGGTTTTATTGCAGTGTGGTTTAAAAATGTATTTTGATTTTTATTGATGCTTTCTATTTGTTGAGAGTGGTTTTGTGATCTATTAATACTACATGGTTAACTTTTGCAAAATGTTTCATGTTTGTTTGAGAAGAAGTATTCTCTAATTGTTGAATGCAGACTTCTATATATGTTTATCAGATCTGGTTTGTTCAATTTTATGATTGAAATATTCTATCTATTCTATCTCATCTCCTTGATAAATTTCTGAAAGAAATGTATACTTATAGACTTATCATTGTTTCCTTTTAAGTCTGTCAGTTTTGCTGTTTACAGTTCGAGGTTATGTTGTTAAGTGCATATAGCTTCAAGATTAGTACATCTTTATCTTAAATTATACATTTTTGCCTTTAATGCCTATTTTATCTTCTACTAATATAGTTTATTTAGTATTTTGGTTTTTGATTAATATTTTCCTGGTCTAACTTTTCTCATTCTTTTTCTCTCAAGTTTTCTAGTGTAATTATGATTTAATATGTGATCAACATATGTCTCTTGTGATCAACAGTTAGATTTTGCTTGTTTTGTCCAATTTATCAATTACTGTATGTTTAACTGGCAAGTTTGATGAATTTACATTTATTGTAGTTACAAACATATTCAGATTGTCCACCATTCTATTGCATTTCTATTTGACAGACTTTTTTTCCTTTGTATTTTTTTTCTTCTTTCTATTACAGGGCTCAGCAAACTATTTTATGTAAATAACATTTTTAGACCATAGCCACATTCATTCAATTATGTATAGTGCCTATATGCTTTCATGCTATAATGGTAGAGTTGTATAGTTGCAAAAATTATTATATGCCCTACAAAGACTAAAATATTTGCTATTTGACCCTGCACAGAAAATCTTTGTTAATCCTCTTCTACTAGATTGAAGTATTCCGTATCTCTCTCCATTTGAAATCAAAGATTGTAATTTTATTCCTACAACATTTACCTTTACATTAAAAAAGCATACTCTAAAAAGTCAAAAGTTAATATGTCTACATTTTTTCCAAATGAAACAATGACTTTAGAACTCTTTAGTTCTAATCATCTTCCCCATCTTCTATTTTTTGTTTAGTATTTTAGTTTCATCTCATTTAAATTCCTCTCTTCAGTAGTCATTATCATTAATGTTTTTCAGTAAGTCAATCCATATTTACCCACTTACCAAATTCTTTGATCCATACTGGCTTTCGAACCCCAGTTTTTCCTTTTCAGCATAATTTTCTCTTTCTAAAGTACATCCTTGGAGGGGCAAAAACCTACCTAATGGGTACAATGAACACTATTTGGATAGTGTTCACACCTATAGCCAGGACTCAAGCATTACAAGAGTGATCCATGTAACCTAAAACATTTGTGCCCTCTTAATATTTTGAAATAAAAAAAAATAAAGTACATCCTTTAGTAGTTCTTTTCAGTACCATTTGCAAATTTATATCACTCATTGCATATGGCATATATACTCAATATCTCTTCTTGAATGATAATTTAGCTGATATTTTTCCTAAACACTTTGGAGATATTATTATATTATTTTGAGAAGTCTGCTTTAGTCTAATATTTACTTTGTAGGTAATCCGTGTTTTTCTTCTGGCTACTGTTAAGATTTTTCTCATTATCTATGGTGTTCTACAGTTTTACTCTGATGTATCTAGGTGTGAATTAGTTTTTATTTATCTAGCTTAGTATTCATTGCAATTCTTAAATCTGAGAATTTAATTCTTTCTCTGATTCTGGAAAATTCTCATCAAATATTGCCCTTTCTCAGCTATTCTATTCTTTCCTTTGTAACTTCTAGATATATATTGTCTAATGTCCTCTGTCTTGGTAGTTAATTTCATAATATTCCTAAACAACATGGATTCTACCCAGCACAAACTCTCACAAATTCCTTCCCCAGTATCTACAGATATTTCAGTATATGTACCTCTTCTCATTTCTTTACCTCAGTTTAACATAGGCATTAAGACAGGTTTTAGTAGGAAATCTATGTTCACATTTGTGTTCCATTCCTAGCAGATGTTTTTTAAGAATTTCCAAACCTCAGTTTTAGGTTTGAACAGAAGATGCTAACTGGGGAGGGGAGTGAGTATCTACCTCTTCAGTTTGTTGTGAGACAAAATAAGATAAACACTTGCAAAGGGGTGCCTGGTACAGCAAGCACTCAATAAAATGGAATAATAAGAACAATTATCATCATTATCATCTGCTCAAAGCAAATTCCCACACCTATGTTCAGTGTTCATCTCTTCTGCAACTTGAAATATTCTTTTTCTCTACTATTTTCAGCTTCTTTGCCTCTGCCGAATCCTACCTCATAGGCTATACAAATATTCAGATTTATCTTTGCCCAAAATAAAAATTTCTGTCTCTATCATGAGGTTTCCTTTCAACTACTGCCCTTTTATTTTATCTTCCTTTCTCAGCCAAACTCTTTATTTTTTATTGTGATAAAATATACATAATATAAAATTTGCCATTTAATCATTTTTAAGTGTATGGTTCAGAGCTATTAAATTAAATCATAATGCTGTACAGCCATCACCACCATCCGTCTCCATAACTGTTTCATCTTGTAAAACTGAAACTCTGCATCCATTAAACAACCACCCTTCATTCCCCCGACCCTAGCCCTAGGCAACCACTATGCTATTTTCTGTGTGTATGAATGCAACTACTCTAAGTGCCTCATATAAGTGGAATCATACAGTATTTTTCTTTTTATGATTGGCTTATTTCAAGTAGCACAATATCCTCAAAGTTCAGTCATGTTGTAGCATATGTCAGAATTCCTTCTTTTTTAAGCCTGAATAATATTTCACGGTATGTATATACGACATTTTGGTTGTCCATTTATCCGTTGAAGAACACTTGTGCCGCACACGTTTTAGCTATTGTGAATAATGCTGCTGTAAACATGAATGTACAAACATCTCTTTGAGATTCTGCTTTAAAGTTTTTTGGCTATATACCCAGAAGTGAAATTCCTAGATCATATGGGAGTTCTATTTTTAATTTTTTTGGGAACCACCATGCTGTTTTCCATAGCAGCTACATCCATTTTATATTCTTACCAACAGTGCACAAGGGCTCCAATTTTTCCACATCCTTGCTAACACTTTTTATTTTGTGGGTTTTTAAAAAATAATAGCCATACTAATGAGTGTGAAGTAGTTTAACCTAAGTTTTTATTTTGCTTGGGTAAATACCTAGGAGTGGGATTGCTGGGCTTTTTGGTAAATCTATGGTTAAATTTATATTAACATATTGACTGCCACACTAGAAAAAATTTTTTACCTTGGGGCCACAGTGTTTTATTATGAAAATAGAATAAAAACTTCAAAAACAAAATGATCCTCTCTAATTTAATGAAAAATTTGTTATTTTTTATTGTTTTCTGTGTGTGTTATATGCAATTCATATGGCACTAGAATCAATTTTTACACTGCGTGCCATGTGAATTGTATGTGACTCATAACAATTGAATTTGCTTATGAGAATTGAGTCTTTACATGCCCATGAGGCCCTGGGCTCAAAACTAGCATGAATTAAATATAATTCACACAGCAGTTAATGTGTTAAACTGCTGAACCGTTTTCCAAAGTGGATGTACCATTTTGTAGTCCCCCTAGCAATATTGAGAGTTTTAGTTGCTTTGTAGCCTCATTAGCAATTAATATTGTCCTGATTAACTCTAGCCATTCTAATAGGTATATAGTAGTATTTCATCGTGGTTTTACTTTCCATTTTCCTAATGACTAATGATGTTGAACTTCTTTTCATGTGCTTATATGCCATTTGTATCTCTTCTCCAATAAAGTATTCAAATCTTTTGCTGCTTTTAAAATTGGATTGCTTTTCTTATTATTTATTTGATTTTTTATATATTTAGCTACAAGTCCTTTGTCAGATATCTTTTTGCATTTTTTTTTTTGCCAGTCTGTGGCTTTGTCTTTTCATTTTCTTTACAGTGACTTTTGAAGAGCTAAAATCTTTGTGCATTTTGTGTCTGTCTAAAAAGTCTTTGCCTATGCCGTGATCACAAAGATTTTCTCCTGTGTTTTATTCCAGAAATCTAATAGTTTTAGGTTTCACCCTTAGGTTTATGATCCATTTTGAGTTGATTTTTATAATATATATGGTATGAGAGAAGGTTAAGGAGTTTTGTTTTTGTTTTTTTTTTTTGTAAATAGGTGTCCAATTTTTCTAGCACCATTTATTGAAAAAATATCTTTTCTCCATGAATTATCATGTCACATTTATCTCTAATAAATTTACTATATACGTGTGAGCCTATTTTTGGAGTCTATCCTGTTCCATAAATTTAAAAGGGTTTGAGTTACACAAAGGATTTTATTGATTTTCTCAAAGAAGTAGCTTTTGGTTTCATCAGTTTTCCTTGTTTTTTATGTTTATTATTTCATCAATTTCTGTTCTAATATTTACTGTTGCCTATCTTCTGTTTACCTTGGGTTTAATTGTTTTTCTTTTTAATTGTTTTTTAAGGTAGAAATGGAGGCCATTGATTTGAGATCTTTTGTTTTTTCTAATGGAGTTTAGCACTATTAATTTTCCCCAAGGTGCTACCTTATCTGAACCATGAAACTTTTGTTCTGTTTTATTTTCATTTCCAATTAGTTCAAAATCCTAATCTTTCTTTTGATTTCTTCTTTGATCCATAGGGCATTTAGAAGTAAGTCTAAATGAACTCTTATTTTTTAAAGAAAAAAGGTAAGGTTTCTACTACATTCTGCAAATTGTTGTTCTCAAGTCACTTTTCAACCAACTTTTTATCTTCTTTCACAAGCTCAGCTGTGGATGGTAAAATTCTGTATTTAAAAAAAATCTTACATTTGAACATAGTTGGCCACTTTAATTATGATAGTAATGATAATAATTACTGTTTTGAGCTCTAACTATATATATGCTAGGCACTGGGTCAAGTGCTTTATTACCATTGTCCCAGTTAATCCTCACAACACCACTATGAAATAGGAACTTTTCTTATTTCTATTTTATAGATGTTAAACTTAAGACTTGGAGAAGTTGAATACCTTGCTCAAATCATATTGCTAGTAAGTAGGGGTGTTAGGACTTGAAGCCAAATTTCTTTGAAACCAACAAGTTATAACTGCTACATTAAGCCAACTATGATACCTGCCCTACTTTTAGGTTTCTAGTTACATCATCTAATAAAAGTCCTTAGTGTTTAAGTCAGCTTGAGTCAGCTTTTCTGATATTTGTATCCTATAGTGTCCTGTAGTTCTGCGGTCCCCAACCCCTGGGCCATGGACAGGTACTGGTCTGTGGCACATTAGGAACTAGGCCACACAGCAGGAGGAGAGCAGCAGGGTGAATTATCAAAGCTTCATGTGTATTTACAGCCACTCCCCATTGTTCACATCACTGTCTGAGCTCTGCCTCCTGTCAGATCAGTCACGGCATTAGATACTCATAGGAGCGCAAAGCCTACTGTAAACTGCACGTGCGTGCTCTTTGTGAAAATCTAATGTCTGATGACCTGAGGTGGAGCTGAGGCAGTGATGCTAGGGCTGGGAAGCAACTGCAAATACAAATTATCATTAGCAGAGAGGTTTGATTGCCCAATAAATGTAATGTGCTCAAATCATCCCCAAACCATCCCCCCTCCAGCCCCTGGTCCATGGAAAAATTGTCTTCCATGAAACTGGTCCCTGGTGCGAAAAAGATTGAGGACCACTGCTGTAGTTATCTAGGCTATGATGCTGTAAGCTTCTTAGGACTGAGACTCTGGTTTGTTTGTTTTTGATATGTAGCCTAGCACAATGACTCGAACATAGTAGATATTTAAATTTATCTTGAGTGAAAGAAGAAAGTCTTTCTTTTTTTCCGTTTCTGCTTACTATTCCCTTCTTAAACTAGCTCACTCATTTGAGCATATTTTTTTTTTTTTTTTTTGAGACAGAGTCTCACTCTGTTCCCCGGGCTAGAGTGCCGTGGCATCAGCCTAGCTCACAGCAACCTCAAACTCCTGGGCTCAAGCTGTCCTTCTGCCTCAGTCTCCTGAGTAGCTGGGACTACAGGCATGTGCCGCCATGCCCGGCTAATTTTTTCTATATATTTTTAGTTGTCCAGATAATTTCTTTCTATTTTTAGTAAACACAGGGTCTTGCTCTCGCTCAGGCTGGTCTCGAACTCCTGAGCTCAAACAATCCGCCTGCCTCAGCCTCCTAGAGTGCTTGGATTACAGGCATGAGCCATCGCTCCTGGCCTCATTTGAGCATTTAACCAATGATTCTCAATTGAACAAAGAGGTGGCAGAGTAGGCGGGGTTCACGTCTTTCACATCTGAGTCACCTGGGAGACCATTTCAAACCTATATAGCCCCACTACCACCACTACCATTTTGATACTCCTCTCTAAGAGGGATGCTTCCACCTTTTCAGGTGTCGACTGAGCCACCGTTACTGAAGGAAACGTGCTATAACCCACCTGTGTGTTAGGAGGGCAAAAAGTCCACAACCCATGAAAATCAGATATTGTGTATCCCATTTAGGTATTCCAAGCACACAAATTTTGTTACTTCAAATAGTTTAAGAACTTAGCAGGAATCCTTTGCTCTTCTTGGGGTATATTAGACTCATAGAATGTGAGAACTAGAAGGATCTAATATTATCTGGTTCATTTTTCATATTTCGCTGATAAGGAAACCGAGCCTGGGGAATTTAAGTAATGTGCCAATGGTTGGATCCTTTGTAATGGCTAGCACAGTGTTAGGTACATAAGGATGTGCTCAATAGTGCAATGTTCATTGTACAATAGTACAATATTCATTGTATAAATGGAAGAAATAGAGATAAGAATCAGCTAGACCCAAGGTTGGCTTGCCTTTCTAATATGCCTCAGGGACAAAAATGTTCTAGTCTAATTACTTCCAAGTGCAAATGCCTAGTCAGAAAGTATTAATTGGACCAGTCCTAGCTCTGCTTAGGACTCATCCTTGAGTTTTTAATGGCATTGTAAGACTTATTGTATGCTCTAGTATTTATTGTTTGAAATATTTTCCTGTACATTATTAATGTCTTTTTGCACTTCATTTTCTGCACATTAAATGTTCTGAGAGAATCTTGCTTTGTATTGCCTTACCTCCATTAAACACATCTAACCCTAGAACAGTGTTGTGGTTCTAATAATGGTTAACTAAGTTCTTCTCCATTGATTACTGATATATTAACTGATGCCTAACTTCTGGGTAAAGCAGTTGTTGTACAGGTAACTTTTACCTTCTTTGAGTTGAATACTGCCATGTGATATAGTCTTAAAAGTAAATGAGTGAGTGAAGGTTAAATTCTGTTTTAGGTATGACTGTAGTAAACACAACATTATGCTGACTTGTTCTTAGAGACCAAAAAGTTTAGCTTGCTGTTATCAGAAACATGCAATCTTGGTCAGCAAACACTAGCATATTTGAGAAAGCTGTATTATTTATTTATTGCACAATCAGAAATCCACAGCCTTGTGAATGTTAATATTTTCTGGGAATGACAACGGACTTTGGAAAAGACAAAAGTGTCAAAGATAGTCATTAGTTATCCACAGTTTTGGAGCTGGAATTCAATTGCACAGATAAAAACCAAGATGAAGAGTCTAGAGGGGTAATAAATTAGCCTGGGAGTCAGAAAATTAGAGTTCTAGTTCTGACCCTGGTTCTAGCCGGCTGCAAGGCCTTGATTGAGTCTAAAATCTTACTGGGGCTCCAGCTCCTCATATTTAGAGGCAGAGATCTGAATTTCTGGTGATTGGCAATGTTTCTTCCTGTTTTAAGATTCCACTATTTATTTTTATTTTTTATTTTTTATTTTTTTGAGACAGAGTCTCGCTCTGTTGCACCAGCTAGAGTGCCGTGGAGTCAGCCTAGCTCACAGCAACCTCAATCTCCTGGGCTTAAACTATCCTTCTGCCTCAGCCTCTCAAGTAGTTGGGACTACAAGCACGCGCCACCATGCCCAGCTAATTTTTTCTATATTTTCAGTTGTCCAGCTAATTTCTTTCTATTTTTAGTAGAGACAGGTCTCGCTCTTGCTCTGGCTGGTCTTGAACTCCTGGGCTCAAATGATCTGCCAACCTCGGCCTCCCAGAGTGCTACGATTACAGGCGTGAGCCACCGTGCCCGACCAAGATTCTACTATTTAAATAAAATCAATAACTATGGTGGAAAGAGTATGTAATAGTGATGGAAAGCATTAGCACTGGGAAAATGGGCTACAGAATAGAGAGAAATAAACTAATGATCTTTCAATAGAGGAAGGACTTAATCTTTAACTTAAAAGCTTGCCATTTCATAGCATCTGAACTGAATATTATGTGATTATTTCACTCTTTAAAAAGACTTTGAAGTCCATAGCTATGTCCATCTAAATAATAAGTGAGACCAAGATATAAGATGAGTTGCATAGAGCTAAGCACTTTCATACAATTCTCAATTATTTGCTTTGTATCATGATACCACAGGGACCAAACCTATATGATCTCCATGACTAAAACTTTTCAATCATTTCTGCAAAGTTCATTACTCGATTATTTGGTAATTATTATAAATACCCATTATTACCCAATTCAGCCAAAATCCAATTGGTGCGGAAGGCAGCATGTTGCTAAAAATGATGATGTGGCTTTATGAGGTCTACTCTGGGTAACTGGCTCACACATCTCTTTTTCTCTTCTTTGAGGGTGTCAGTGATTACTCTTTCCCTGCCTATGTCTGGGGTGGTTCTGGATCAGTATCATGTGATGAGCGGGCTTGATAGCTCCTTTAGTTCAAAGGGATAAAATCTCACCTTGGCTGAGGGATTGAAGTTTACAGAAAGGAGAAAATGATTGAGATTATAGAGAGCATAAAAGTAGCTCTAAGGAACACAGAAAATTTGTGAAAAACTAGGACCAGCTTGGGTGATGAGTTTCAGGGAAAGAAGAGGAATGATATTTGGGAAGCATAACAGCAGAGCTCTAAAAGCTGAGTTATTTTGTTGAATCCTCACCACTGGAATTTGTTCTCTTCACTAGAGCATTGCCATCCATGTGGCTCAATCATTCTCTCTCTTTTTTTTTTTTTTTATTTATTTCGGCATATTATGGGGGTATGGATGTTTAGGTTACGTATGTTGCCCTTCCCCCCACTTCCCCCCGAGTCCGAGTTTCAAACATGTCCATCTCTTGGATGGTGCACATTGCACTCTTTGTGTATGCATATACCCATCTCCTCCTCCCCCTCCCCCCTGCCCGACATCCAATAGATGTCATTCTTATATGTAAACTTATGTATTGATCAGTTAATACCAATTTGATGGTGAGTACATGTGGTGCTTGTTTTTCCATTCTTGGGATACTTCGCTTAGTAGAATGCATTCTAGCTCTATCCAAGAGTATACAAGAGGTGCTATATCACCATTGTTTCTTAAAGCTGAATAGTACTCCGTGGTATACATATACCACATTTTATTAATCCACTCGTGTATTGATGGACACTTGGGTTGTTTCCACATCTTTGCAATTGTGAATTGTGCTGCTATAAACATTCAGGTGCAGGTGTCTTTCTTATAGAGT
>RJWJ010029062.1:0-20906 GCA_004363605.1 Indri indri | reverse complement strand
CAATCAGTTGAAGCCCCTAAGAGCAAAGACAGAGGTTTCCCGGTGAAGAAGGAATTCTTCTCAAGACTGCAACATTAAAAACCCTGCCTGAGTGTCCATCTTGCTGCCCTGTGGAATTTGGACTCAAGACTGTCCCATTGACTTTGACCGTGATTTTCTGGCCTGCCCTATAAATTTCAGACTTGTCAGTCCCTGTAATTTCATGAGCCGATTCCTTAAAATCTCTCTATAGATAGATAGATAGATATAAAGACTATTTATATCCTTTTCTGTTACTTTGGAGAACCCTGACTCATATACCTTCTTTGCAGGAAAGTTTTTGTTTTGTTTTGTTTTGATGTAAAACCATGGGAGCCCAGGAAGCAGTGCTGGAAGTGCCCTGAGCTCATCTGGCCAGTGCAAGCACATCTGTGGCTCCATCGCAGGCATACTCTGGGGCAGACCCTTTTGCTGAGCGGCAGTCAGGATCTCCTGGGCTTTTCTTATAGCACAAGGGGCACACCTTGCTGACGGACATGCCCCCACCCCGACACACAGGGACAGCAGATGCTGCTGCCTCCCCTGGAAGCCTGGCCCTTCTGCCTGCCTTGTCTGACCCACCACTCCCGCCACTGGAAAAGTCAGGAATTCAGAGTAGAAGGAGAAGTAAGGTTCTTTCCAGCTCTGCCATTGTAAGACTTTAACTTCGTCGAACGTTGCAATTAAAATGGCAAAACCTCTACGCCAGACCTCTACGGGCCGCCCCACGGATTGGCTGCAGAAGGGAGCCCAGCGAGAGGTAATTAACTGCAGATCACTAACAGCTCAACGGAAAGGCTTGTGTCCAGAAATTCCTTTTGCCAGAGGTCCTGGGAGCGCTTGCTGCAGAGAAACGAGTTTGCAAATAAGCACTTTTCTTTGTGAAGTCTCCTTTCCCAAGCTCTGTTAGCTCCCAGCTCTGTTTTCAGCTGTGAGGGCTGTCTTTTCATCTTGAACTTTACATATTCTTCTAGTTTAGCCCAGTCAAGCAGAGCCCGTTGGCAAGCCACTCTCTCTCCCACTGCGAATTGTTGGGTACCAAGGCAGAGAATAAAGTTCGAAGTTGGCCAACTTTCCCCCACAACCCTCTTACTCCGCCTCTCTTTGTGCTCAACAATGGGTTTCAAAATCTTTGGTTTTCTTTGTCATCGGGAAAGATGTTGGAATCAAACAAAGGGGGAGCAAAAGTTCCAGACGTGCTGAGAAAATGAAAGTTTGTGTGTGTGTGTGTGTGTGTGTGTGTGTGTGCGCGCGCGCGCGCGCGGGTGCGTGTGTGTGTGTGTGTGTGTGTGTGTGTGTGTGTGTTGGTGCGGTCTGAGCACCTCCCCCATCACCACTGGTCAGCATTGTAACCCTCAGGAATGTCTGTCATCTGGGGCTGGGTTAATGGTTTGAGCAAAGCTTTTTCCAACTTCCTGCTGGAAAATTTAACCTCTCTTTTGTTTTTAGAGAGACAAGGAAACTGAACACGCTTTGTACTTCTGCCTGCGACGCATCTCTTGAATCCAGTCCCTCCTGCTCACGTTCCTAGCCCTGGCCATTCTCCTTTTATCTGGATTATTACAGAGGATGCTTTTTCTCACCCTCTTTTGCCCCCTCCACAACACTGTTCCCACTGCAGGCACAGTGACCTTTCTGAAATGTAGATCTGATCTTGTTGCCCGTCACCTGTGGAAGCAAGTCTGGGCTTGTGCAGGGGCCGCCAAGGTGCTCTGGGGGCTCTGGCTCTGCTCACCCCTCATGGTCCCCTCTGAATCAATTCTAAGTCAGCCTTTCTCTGGAATGCATGTATGTGTGTGTGTGTGTGTGTGTGTATGTATGTATGCATCTGTGTATGTATTTTAGCAGCTGTGTTCTTTTCTTGGAACGAGCGTCCCTTAGGTAAATTCTGCCCCCTCCCTAAATTCCTCTGGGTTCGGGTCTACTGTCTCCACCCTAGACAGAGTGACAAGTGTCTGTAGTTGTCACTGCTTTTCTCCATCCTCAGTGTAACCTTCTGGCCAGCCTGAGAGTCCTGTGGGGTGGAGATGCTCTATCCATGACAGATATGCCAGCTCAGTGCAGGGCACATGGAATATCCTCAGCTCATGCCTCTCAGTTAACAGGAGGCATAATTCAGCATAACCTAGGGGTTACAAGCTCTGGTTCTGCAGCTCAATTGTTCTGGAATTGAATCCTAGCATTCATTGCCTGAGCCTCATTTCCCTTCCCTGAGAAATGGGCAAAATCACATCAAAATCAAAGCACTGATGGTATGGTGGAAATTAACTGAACTAATGCATACAAAATGCTCAGCACATCCCCAACGTGGTAAAACCTCAATATTCGCCCTAGTTAGAACTGTTTGCCCTACTTGCATGGTTCAGCCCTCCTTGTCACCCTCCCTCTGTGTGCATGCAGACCCCCTGCACCCCACATCCTCACCAAGGTCGTTAACTACAGGGGAAGGAAGAGTTAAGCCGACTCCGACCGTTCACCACAAATCCACAGGCACTAAATAAGGCTCCAGTGTTTGGGCTTTAAGTATGGGCTGCAGTTAACTATAAACAGCTGTTGCAAGATAATAGCCTTCTCCTGGTAAAATAAGGCCAGCTTCCCCCTCCCTCACAATGAAACCTTTCTTGCACAGAGAGTTCAGAACCGATAGATTAATCTCAGTCTGGCAGTAATCAGAAGCAAGAGATGGGGGTAGGAGGAAGAATTGTCAGGCTTCCCGGATCAAGCTGACATGTATATAGCAATTCTATTTCCATTTCCAAAAGCCAAACACCCGGTTGCCTCATATCTACGGTACATTCCCCTTGTTGCTCTAAGGGGGGAAACAGCTCTGGTCCCCACTGCTCCTTGCTTGTGCCCCCATTAACTCCAATAACTGGGAAAACAGAAGACGTTAGCCAAGAAGACATATGTGTTGCTCTTCATACAGAAGCCCTTCATTCAGCTAATCCTCCCTTCCCATTTTAGGAAATTAAGTACAAAATCAAAGCTTAGCAATGTGACTCCATAAGGAATTCGGCTGCCTTTAGGTCCGTTTCGGAATTTGTCAAAGGTGGATTCGTGTTAGTTACTTCCACTCTGCTGGGGACAGATGCACATGCTTGCTTGGTTTGGGGAATTGAGTTTGGAAAATAGCCTTTGTTTCAGAAAATATCCAGAATTTATTTAATGTAGGCCTGGTATCAGGGACCTAATAGGTGCTGGATATATGTGTGCTCTTTTTAGCATGCTGAACACCTTCCATGTGGGACAGTGATGAAAGAATTCTGGAAGCAAATGGATTTGCTTTCAAAGAATGGTGGACAGAGTTAGAATCTTTGAAATGAAAACTTTTAATAGGTTGTCTGGTGTGAGTCATTCTTTCCTTCCTCCCTCCTTCCTTCCTTCCTTCCTTCCTTCCTTCCTTCCTTCCTTCCTTCCTTCCTTCCTTCCTTCCTTCCTTCCTTCCTTCCTTCCTTCCTTCCTCTTTCCTTTTTTCCTTAATATACAAATCCTGGTGCTTTTTCTCAAACTCCCAGGCTTGGGAGTGGTTCTCACCTCTAGGAGTTCTGAAAGACTCATAAGGCAGGAAGGATTTCACCGTCAGCTTTTGATGCCATAAAAATCTTAGCAATCCAGATCCCAGGGGACAGATCCTTGAATTAGATGTCGAGCTTCCTGAAGACAGGGATTAGTATGATTTGTTGCTCTATCCCCAGTTCCTTCGTACAATTTATACACAGTAAATGTTTACTGAGTGAATGAATTACACTGGGCAGTCTTGCTTTACATAGATCTGAGGTCTTCCTTCTTTAAACACTGAAGCATTTATTTACTTTATTTTAATCATTTTGAATGAAAAATATTTTAAAAGCAAACAAACACACATGCACACACACAAACATTGCCACCCTTTCAAGTAGAGTACACACATTATTTGGATTTTTTTTTTTGTTTGTTTTTTGAGACAGAGTCTCACTCTGTTGCCCTGAATAGAGTATAGTGGCGTCCCCCTAGCTCACAGCAACCTCGAACTCCTGGGCTCAAGTGATCCTCCTGCCTGAGCCTCCCTAGGAGCTGGGACTACAGGTGCTTGCCACCATGCCTGGCTAATTTTTTCTATTTTTAGTAGAGACAGGGGTCTCACTCTTGCTCAGGCTGGTCTCAAACTCCTGAGCTCAAGAGATCCTCCTGCCTCGGCCTCCCAGAGTGCTAGGATTATAGGTGTGAGCCACTGTGCCTGGCCCTAAATTCTTAAAAGATAATTTAGGAACATGTTTATGAGCACAGATTATACCACTGTGCTTTAATGAACTAATGCTGTCAGGGGAAACTGAGGCACATGGAGACACTTTCCCCGGGAACTAAATGTTTCCAGATGGTTTCCTATTTTAAATCCTGACTACCTAATTCTTCTAGCACCTACTCTCCTATCTTTCCAGTTACTGTTTCTAATATACTGTGCACCTGGATATCAGGTAATTGTAAACATTTGAATTCTGTGTAAAATGAGGTTGACGAACCTCTGAGTAAGTATGTGCAAATAAGGAGAGAATAGAATGAACACTGCCTGCTCTGACTCTCAGAAGCTATTATTTATTAGATGGGGGTCTCAATATGTTGCCTGGGCTGGTCTCAAACTCCTGGCCTCAAGTGATCCTCCTGCCTTGGCCTCCCCAAGTGCTGGGATTACAGGTGTCAGCCAATGCACCTGGCCACAAGCTTTCATTCCTTATATGTTCATTTCTGGATATTTTAAAACTGATGTTAGATACAAGAAAAATTGATACCTAAGAATGATTTGGGAAAGCAAAACAAAACATCTGCTCTCTTTTCCAAAGTAGGCCAAAGAGCACTTCCTGATGCTTTGAAATGACATCTGGTTCCAGCACACCTTGGGGAATTTTCAAGTCCACATTGAAATCTGAGGCCCTTTCATGTGGACTCTCACAGGACTCAGAAGTGAGGAAGTCCATATGCACAGATTGTCACCTGAGAGTAGCTGTATTTGGGGTGCTGTCTCCAAAGTAGCCAAGGAATGGAAATGGCAAGAGTCACTCTGAGGGGCTGAGGGGAGGAGAAGGTAGATTCTGGCATTGAGTCCTGTGTCTTCTTCACTGTCACCAGGACATCACACCCTCTCTGACCCTCAGGTTCCTTATCTGCAAAACAGGAAGGACCGTCCACCTGGTAACAGACTTCCCAGGTGGACATGACAACTAGGAGAACAAACAGAAGGATTTTGTAAACATCAATGTGACATCAGTGTTCATGTGTCCGTCATGGGGATGGTGAGGATGAAGGCTCACTCCCAATGCTGGCAGTGAATCTCCTGCACTCATGTGAACTTCTGGGGGAGAATTCCGGGAGCAACCACAGGCAGTTTGAAATGTGACTTTCTCCGGACTTAAGGGTCACACCTAAACACCTTCCATCTGGAAGGCTGTGTGTGGAGCCAAAGTCAATCTTACTTAGCCCCATCTCAGCCTCCTGTAGTTCCTTTATAACTGCTACTCGGTGTTTAGGTCCAGAAGAGGAATTGTCTGTTCTAGGATGCTTCTATGCCTCTTCCCATTAGTTCAGCAGCCAGGAGACTCTGAGCTACCTTCAATTCTTTACTGCAGTTACAGTCTCACGCTAAGCTCCAATAGGGTTACGTGTTCTTTTCCTCTCTGCAGACTCTGATCTTTTTGACTTTAAATGCCATGTTAGAGTCATTTTCTAAATTTCAGTTAATTCAACTTATCTGTGTGTGTGTGTGTGTGTGTGTGTGTGAGAGAGAGAGAGAGAGAGAGAGAGAGAGAGAGAGAGAGAGAGAGAGAGAGAGAGAGAGAGAGAGAGAGAGGAATAGGAATGCTGTAAGCAACAAATGAATAGGGAACACATAGATGATAAAAAAATGAACAAACAATAGAAATGAACTGCACAAAGAATAAACCCTAAGGTATGCACATAAAAAATCATTTAGAAAATTAGAGGATTCCCAGGAAGAAAGGTAGACAGTGACAAGAGAATGTAACTATATTACAAATGTATAAAGCAAACTCACTGAAGGGGGTGGAAGGAAAAGATGCTGACCTATATGACTTTGGAGATCAGTAGAGTTTATATGAAGATGAACAAAAGAAACTGCACATTAGCACTGTATTCAGGTGATAAAGTTGTTTTCCAAAGGGCCATAGGTTTGAGATTCTGATAGCGCTTTCTTTGCATGTATACTGAAATGGAACATTAAGGAAATGGATGGCAAATGGTGGGAGCCAGGGTTTTCCCTGCTGGGGTGAGAATTTACAGAGAAGCAAGGGGCGGAGGCTATAATGATTCACACAGTAATGGATTAAAGTTGGAGACATCGTAAATTTGTGTCTAGCTCAATACAGATACAAATAGTTACGGATAGAAATATTCATAGATATGTGGACATACATGGATTACTACACACACATACATATATCCATTACACACACATATCCATATATTTTTGTTTGTTTTGCTCTGCCAGCTGAGAAGTCCTAAAAGAAACAACACTCCAATAATAATGAGCATAGCTGGTACCAGATCTTGGTTTCCGACACTTTTCTCCAATGAAAAGAACCAGCACTTCTCAAAGGAGTGGCTAACTCTAGGAATGGGGCAGGAAATATGCAAGATGAGCCTGGAACAGAAAGTCAGGAAGTGCTCAGATGCATATTTAAAAAATCCCACATTGATGGGGTTCTGTCAAAGGAGCACAGGGTGCCAGTGGGGAGAACTCCCAGTGGCCAACGCTGGAACAATTGTAGCCATGAAATTAACTAGTGCTGGATAAAAACCCAAAGCGTAAAATAAATATCCCTGAGTTCATACTTATCAAAATAAATGATTGGATAAATTAATAAATGGAGGAGAGGAGACAAATCTCCTGTGTACAATTCCAAATAATTTATCTGGATCCTCTGCCTTCAAGAAGGGGAAGGCTTAACTCCTGACTCCTTATGTTGGAGCTGCAAATAGTGGCTTCCTTCCAAGGACTACAGTTTGAAAAAGGGGAATAATTAATTTTTCAGTGGAAAGACCTGATGAATATTACCTCAGCCAGGTGATCAAGCCCAACATCCACAGTCATAAGTCATATTGACAGTATGTACTTTGGATATGATACGATGGAAATGGTATTTTACCATTCTGGTCGTCCTTCCCCCAAAATCTAATCATGAGAAAGACATTAAATTACAATAGAGGTCATCCAAAATACCTGATTAGCACTTCTCAAACTGTTAGGATGGTCTAAAACAAGGAAGTCTAACAAACCTCAGCATGCAAGAGGATCCTAAGGAAACATCACAACTAAAAGTAACGTGACATCCTAGAGGAGACCCTGGGATTGAAAAAGGACATTATATAAAAACTAAGGAAATCTTAATAAACTGTGGACTTTAATTACTAATAATGTATAAATAGTGATTCATTGATTATTACAAATATATGATATTAATGTAGGATAGTAATAGAGAAAACGGGTACGGGGTACATGGGAACTCTATAGTATCATCTGAACGTCTTTGTAAATTTGAAACTGCTCTAAAAATAAAGCCTATTTTTAAAAGGGAATGAACAAATAGTTATTAATTCAGCTTTAGAAATTATTGAGCTCTACAAATTATTGAGTGACAAATTATTCGTATGTTTACTATGTGCCAGGCGCGGCTATCTTTGGGAAGTTCATGCCATTTTTGTTTGTTTGTTAATTTATGTAATCTCCAGTCTCCCAGAACTGTCCTGGATATTGAATGTGCTCATACATGTAAAGTGAGTAGAATGGTGGCCAGAATCATTGAGTGGCCCTCAGTGATTGTTCAGAGTGGTGGTGGTGGTATGATGATGATGATTGGGTTTTGTTTTAAAAAACTCACAGATTATGGCACACTCTGATAGAAGTAGGTATAAGTTGTCTCCTCCGCTCTCATCTCAGGCTGGTCTAGAGTGTTTTTGGGTAAGGCAAAGAAGGCAAAGGTGGCATTCTTGCAAAGGCCTGGGAGCATCGCCCAGAGAGATCTTTAAGGGGGACTTCAGCTACGTGTGAGTTGCTTTTGCTGAAGCACACCATGGAAGGCCAAACGGAGGGAAGAAAAATAAAGCTGGAGTGGTCGACCAGCTCTCAAAGGGCACTGTCTGCAAGGCTAAGGAGCCTGAGATTTCTTCTGCAGATCACGGGGAACCGTGGAGAATTTTCAGCCCCAGAGAGACACAATCACATTTGCATTTTGGATAGACTCACTCTGGCTGCAGTGTGGAGTGGGATTGGAGTGTGATCGGATGGGACACTGCAAGGCCAGTGAGGCTGAAGCTGTTTGAAAAGCAAGACATTTTCTCAGGTGCAGTTATATTGCTCTGACTTCCTAAGCTAACCACATTTTGTGAAGTGCCTGTCTAAATATTCTCTTTGTATGTGTATTAGCTATAAAGGTAGAAGCTAACTTTGGCACAGAAATGCATGTGTGAGGCAGAGTGAAACATTTCCTTTATGACCAGTTCTTGTTCCAACCTTCCTTGCCAGGAGGAAGGAGTGCAAGCTAGAAAAGAAAGATTGGTAAAGCTTCAGGAGTTGCCATTTAAAGATCTCTCTCTCTCTCTCTCTCTCTCTCTCTCTCTTAGACATGAAGTTATAGCACGTTGTAGATCCTGAGCTTTTAGTTCATCTTTTCTCATGTGTTTACCGTGGCCAACCAAAAACTAAACTTTAGAAACTAGCTGATATTCTAGTTACTCCTTGGTGGAATGAACAGCAAGCCAAGGCTGGAGTTTGAGCATGTGAGTTCTTGCCCCAGCTTGGCAAGAACTTACTAGCTGTAGGACTCTCCATGGTTCCTCAATGTTTTGGAGCCCATTTAAAAAAATTCTTAAATAGAAAATATATCCCACCACCACCACCACCACCACCACTATAGCCATCATCACCAACATCAACAACCTCACCCTGACTTCTATTCATATGTCACGGCTTTCAGTGTTAAACGTAGCCATGTGAACAAAAGCACCTTGAAATTATCATCAAGAGATAATGTGGCATACGAATAATCTCCAAAACTTGCAGTGTTGAAACTTGCATCAAATTCAGTGCCTGGCACATAGTAGGCACTCAGGGAATCTTTACTGAATGCAAATCTGGTCATTTAGTGTGGTCTTTTCCCGCCTACTATGTGGATGCCCACTCTGTGATGTGGAAACAAGGCATAGCATTCAAGGACGCTTTGCTGGATTTCTGGCATAGAGTAGCTTATTGAAATATAAGTATATTTACACCATAAGTATTGGAACAACTTTGGTTCTGTTGTTACTAGAGACTCCAGCTATGTCCTGAAATGTGTTCATGATTTCTTAGAATGGGCTTGCCCACTAAGCATGGAATCCCCTGGAAAACAAGGAGGTTCTTTCATGGAGCATCTATCTAACTACCCATCCATCCATCCTTCTACCCACCATGCATCCATCATCCATCCATCGTCTCTCTCTCTCTATCTCTCTCTGTCATCATAAAGATCATTTTCCTTTTCCCAGCTGTAGGTTCTATGTTGTTTTTTGTGCCCAGGACCAAACTGCTCTCTTCATCGCAAACGGTGTGGTTTGCACGTATTACCCTAAGTTGCCAGGTGTGTTAACACGTCCCTAATTTCCATGACCAACTTCCTGAGCTCCAGACCTGAGCCAGCTTTTCTCTTGTCAGGGAGGCCAGCTGCTTTTCCAGTAAGAATGTTTTCTTATAAACAGAAACAAAACAAACCGAAAAATTCTAGATAAGTTGACTTCCAAACAAAACTCAGGGTAAGTGGTATCCACAGAACACTTTCTCTCACTTCTCTCAAGCCCTGTGGGATACATGCTAACCCCTCTGTAGCAGAAACTTACTAGCTCTCTCTGCCTCAGCATTTAGTACAAGGTCTGGTACAGAAAACAAATATCTGTGAAATAAATATTCCGTTTCTTAATATCTCAGGACTAGACTAGGACTCAGGGAAAATAAAGTGTTTTGCTACTCGAAGTATAATCTGTGGCTCAGCAGCATTGACAAAACCTGGGAGCTTGCAAGCCATGTGGAATCCCACGCCCCACCTTGAACCTATTAAATCACAAACTTCATTTTAACTAGAAGGAGGTGATTCATTTGAGAATCACTGATCTCGTCCAATGGTTTTGAACCTTAGCTAAAGATTAGAGTCATCTAAACAAATTTTAAAAATATTGATACCAGGATCCCAACAGCTAGAGATTCAGATTTATTTGATCTGGAGGTGTTGCCTGGATATTGGGCTTTTAAAAAGCTTCTCATGTCATTCACATAACAAGCCGAGGTCGAGAACCATTGATCTAGTCCAACTTTCTCATACAAAAATAGATGAAATTGTTACTTCTCCAAAGCTAGACATACACCTTTGTGCCTTCAACAGGATTTTATGGAGAGCAGGGACCAAGCAACATTTAATCATCTACTTCTTCCTAAACCTCTCCTCTTCTCCTCTTTCCCTAAAATGATCAGCTCGAACCTGCAATGTAGACTCCTCTCCCCTTATATCCATGATGCACAAGAGCCCCTAATAGCCATTTTTATGATCTATGACTCTACCAAGTGTAGACTCCCATTGGAAGAATCAGATTCTATTTTCTAGGTTTTGAAGGTCTCAGCTTCTGGCTGGTCCTGTAACAGGTGAAGCCGGGAGTTGTGGGGCCATATATTCTACCATGGAAATTAGCAGCAGAGACATGCTGTTAGGAAACAGAGAAGAAACAATGAATCAAGCACCAGCGGGAATAGAAGATGGAGACAGTCATTTATCAGGTTTACTTATGACTTTCGGTCCTGGCTTCCAGGCCCTTCCCTAGGTTCGGTGCAATTTCCATGTCACCATTTCATGAAGCATCACTATTCCTATTATACCACCTGCATTTTTTCCTTAAGCCAGTTGAGCCTCAACCATAAAAAAAAAATAAAAAAATAAAAAAGGTTGGGTGTAGCACCAACCAG
Source organism: Indri indri (assembly GCA_004363605.1). Lineage (NCBI taxonomy): Eukaryota > Metazoa > Chordata > Mammalia > Primates > Indriidae > Indri > Indri indri. The sequence goes on along the minus strand of RJWJ010029062.1, from coordinate 9,913 downwards.
AAAAAAGAAAAAAAATCCTAACTAATTCAGTCACTTTCTTTTCCCTGCCTAACTCTCATTAGCACGTATGGTAGATCATCAATGACACTCATAGTTAAGGGACGAGCTTATAGGCCATCCAACCTAAAAGGGGTATAAGGAATATCTATCTACTAAAGTGATTCTTTTTTTCAGTGGCATTTGAGACACTGTGGAAAGGTGCCTATGATTGACACTCTAAGCTGGACCTTTCCACAAGTGGTTACTGTCTAATTCTCCCAACATTGTCACCATGTTGTAGATGGGTTACTTGGGGCTCAGTGCAGTTAGCTGACTTTCCCTGGATTGTACAGCTAGAGAATGGCACTGTTTGGGCTCAGGTCAGCCTGTCTCCTTTAAACCTATGCTTGGGAAACTGCAAGGACAGTTGGCAAGGCGGTGTGGCAGGCACCAAAGCTGGGGAACTGAGCAGGGACCAGGATGAAGTACTTCCTTGTTGTTATCAATCAGAGAGCCAATCACAGAGTGGGTTAATCAGAGCATTTTCAGATCTTCTTCCCAGCTTCCCTTGGAGGAGATGTTGGCTTGGGAATATTTTGGGGCCAACTTGAAGACTGTATCTACTGCCTTTATTCCATGAGAGAGGACCACGTTGTTTTCCTGGTTTCAGTCTCACTATGGCTGTTGTCTGAAACCATCTGCAAACAGTGATGATAAAACATCACCTTTCTGACCTGTGCTTTCCAACGCATCCTGGGAAATATCTGAGGAGCAGCCTGGTTCAAGACGCTCTTTGTCCCTTGAAAAGACTGGTGGCAAATGACCTCTATCATTCAGATTCATGTCCCCTTTTTCTCTACCATTTGAGCAAAAAGCTTTTAAAGTACAACCATTGTAACTAAAAGCCTTTCTGTCTTTACATTGTTTCAGTTGACAGCAGAATTTTTGGGCAGGCAGTGGGAGCTAAAGGAATGCCCACTGGCCATCCACTGAAGAATAGAATCTTTGTAGAAGGAAGTGGCGTGACCATTCTGCTCTCGATCCCGGGCTTGCACTGAGGGTGTAGGTGCTGCAGGCAAGGCCAGGGCCCCCCTCAAAATTATTTCCATATTTATATTCCAGCCTGATGATTATAGGTATAAGAGGGCAAATCTTGTCTTGATGGTGTGAATTTATCAGGAATTCATTAAGCTATTTATGAACCTAAAAATCTCACATTCAGGATGTGGCAGGCTTGTCTGAAGGGATTCTTGGTCTCTAGTTGGATCAAAGAGAGCCTAAGACACTAGCTTTCTCTCTACTGTATACCCCCCTTAAGGGCCAAGACTGTGTTCAACTAATAATCCTTGAGGACTCATCTTATATCAGATGCTGTGTTCGGTGGTACCAAACCTCTGGGCTCTTGCATATATTGATTTTTCTCTCTGAAATGCCTTTAAAGCCCTCCTATCCATCCTGTGATTTCCACCCACCTTGCACAACACATCCACCCCTTCCTTCCATGACTTTCCCAACCCTTTCCACTTTCCTCACTCCCTTTTTGTGCAGTCCGATCTGCATGCATTATTCCATTGCTGTGCCTCTCATGCCGCGCTGCAATGTGCAGTTCATATTTCCTATTTCACCCTCCTGGACCAGGGCTCCTGGAGCACAGCAAGCTGCCTTCATTGACTTTGGAGCCTCAGCTCTGGCTCCAAGCTCTGCGCAGGCAGTTCAGAGTCGACTGAGTCACATGACTCAGTATGTACGCCAGCTCCGCTTGCTTTCTCAACCTCATTTTAAAGATGAAGGCGACAAAGTCTAAACAGAAAACATTGTTTGCCTGTAGGTCCCATTAGGACATTTGGCAGACCTAGGGTTAGAAGCAAATGTAGTCTTCCCCAAAATATGTATTTATATTTTAATTGTCCAACTCTGAATATGCTCACAAAATGTGTGTTAGATATGTGTCAGTGTTCCCCTTGCTGCACAGCTTAGATTAGCCTGAAACAAGTGGTGTGGTCACCTATAGAAGGCAAGTGTGTGCTCCAGCATGAACATCCAAACTATGATTTTATGGTAAGCACAGGACTAAGTATTTCTGTATGTAAAAATCATTGCAATTAAGCATAGTACTGAAGTCTATATAAAATTATCCCTTTTGTTAACATTAAAAAGCATAGACGATAGTTGGATACATGTTTACAGGCTAATATATGCATAATAGTAGCAAACTTACATGGTTCTTAATATGCAGAGCCTTTTTGTGTTTTAATTCATTTAATCCTCACAACTCTATTATTAGCCCCATTTTACAGAAGAGGAAAATGAGGCCAAGAGGGTTAACTTGTCCACAATTGCACAGCTGGAGAGCAGTAGAGCTGGGATGATGCATCACCTGAGAAATTGCTAAATATGCAAATTGTGGGGCCTCTCTCAGAGCCCGTGAATTTGAATCTCTGAGGAGGGGGTCAGGCAACCTGCCATGTAGCCAACCTTCTCGGTCATTTCCACGTCCACTCAGGGCTGAGAACCGCAATTCTCAGCCATCAAGTCCCCCCCTTACACTGCTTCTTTTCCTTCCTTCCTTCCTTCCTCCCTTCCTTCCTTCCTGTCTTTCTTTCTTTCTTTCTTTCTCTTTCTTTCTTTCTTTCTTTCTTTCTTTCTTTCTTCTTTCTTTCTTTCTTTCTTTCGATTTAGAGGGTACACGTGTTCTTTGTTGCATAGACGAATCGTGTAGTGCTACAGTCAGGGCTATTAGTGTACCAGTCACCAGAAGAGAGTACATTGTACTTGATAGGCAGATTTTTACCCCTCCCCCTCCTTTCTTAGATTTTAATATCCATTACACCACTTTATGGCCGTCATTTAGTACACTGCTTCTAAAGGAACCACAAGACTCTATTAGCTGTTGAGAGGCTGAGCTTGGAAAGGGAGGTGGAAGATACTCACTTTAACTTTGTTACTTATTGAATCCTTTCAATTGTCTAGACCTACTTATATTGTATTACTTTCACTTTGATCTGTTTTAAACATCAACTGAAATCCCTGAGTAGGGGGATTATGGATCATTTTTATGTGTTTAGATTTTTTTCTCTCTATACTATTCCATATTATGATAATAAGAAAATGAGATTAACCAATACATGCTGCTAAAAAAAAAAAAAAAAAATCTGCTCAGAACAGGCCACTTACAAAAAGATGCCAGGAGAGTGCCCCTGCCAGAGAGCCACACTTCGTGTCTGCCACAGGAAGGCTTCTCTGGGCAAAACAAATGATTCCTTCCCCACCCAAGGAGCCGCCCCTCCTCTCCTTAAATTGGTACCATCCATCACCGTCAGCCCAGACGTGGTAGCTTTTCAATCCTGAGCCCCGGTGTGATAATTGGCATAATTTCCCTGAGATAATGTGGAGGTTAATGAGGTTCAGAGAGCTTTAGGCCATCCGCTTTCATTTTCAGCTCAGGACGGGAGCAGGGAACGTGGGCTCTGGTGAGAGTGGGGAAATAAACCGAAAATAAGAATGAAGGTGTCACAGGAGCCTGGTGGGTGCAGAGCTGAGACCAGAGAGAGAGAGAGAGAGAGAGAAAGTGAGGAATGAACCCAGCTGCCCAGGGACGGCATCTCCAGCTCTGGAGGGAGGTCCTACTCCTCCTGACCTCAGGAAGCCTCTTTATTCAGGAGGGGCCGTGGGGCACCCCAGCATATACCAACTCTGTTTGTAGTATAGATAGTATTCCTTGAGACCTTTTGGGGAAAAAAAAAGTTTTATTCATTAAAAAAAGAATTCAGCATACTTGGAACACTACCCACCTTCTTAGATGCCCCAAAAGCACATTAGAATATTTAAGGCTCCGTAAAGCCCCGTAGTAAGGAAACACGTTTAGTTGTTTAGTGTTGGTTAACCCAGAGTTATCCAAGCTAATTTGACTATGAAATCTTTTTCTTTTTAAACAGAATCGATTCACTTTCTGGTCTCTTCTAACAGAGCCATAATGCTGTATTGTATTCATTGCAATGTAACCTGGAAAATTCTAGTACAAACAAAGGGAGTGTCTCCAGACTAGATTGTTGAAGCTATGAATGCATTCATTTATTCAGCCAACACTGACTGTTTGTGTGTGCCAGGCCCCAGGGCAGGTATTGGGGTTGGAGATACAGAGATGAAATAAACCTTGTATCCACCCTGAAAGACCTCATAGTCTAGAAGGAAGAGAGGAATGTAAACAATCAGTAAGGATGCCCAGAGAAGGGCTGGGGCGAAGGCAAGTCCCTCCCATTCTGAGCGCACAGGGTGGAGTTCCTGCCAGAGAAGCAAATGAGAGAAATGGAAACCCAACAGGAGGCTGAGGGAGTCCACCGCAGAACAGGGGCTATTCATGGCTGCAGAACCAGATGACCCGGCTCTGTCACTTACGGGGTCTGCAATCTTGGGCACTTTATTTATCCCTCCGATTTCTTTATCTGCGAATGGAGGCGATATTAATACCTAGCTTATGGGATTGGCATGAGGATTGAATGCACATAATCCACTTGACAGAGAAGAAGGCAGTTTTCTCGAATGTTTAAAGAGTGAAGAACTGATGAGGTGGTGCTGGTGACTGATAGATTGGGGGTGGGGGTGGCAGACGGAAGCTGAAGAGCCCGCCAGGCACTGGCCGAGTGACAGGAGGATGGGTGTGTGTGTGTGTGTGTGTTGTGGGAGAGAAAGAACAGGCTTCCTTGTCCTTTTTTCTTTTTTGGAGGGAAGGGCATGAATATGATTAACTTTCCACTAAACCTGGATATAGTGGGTTGAACTGTGTCCCCTAAAAATGATACGTTCAAATTCTAACCCCAGTACCTGTGAATGTGAACTTATTTGGAAACAGCGTCTCTGCTGTATAATTAGTTACTATGAGTTCGTTAGGGTGGACCCTGAATCCAAGGACTATATTCTTAGGAGAAGAAGAGAGAGAGCACACAGAGACACACAGGGAAGGAGGCCGCATGAAGACAGAGGTGGTGGCTGCCGTGGTGCCGCTGTGAGCCCAGGAGGGCCAAGGGTTGCCGGTGCCAGTTACCAGCAGGAGCCGGGAGGGAGGTGTGGGGTAGATTCTTCTTCAGAGCCTTTAGAAGGAAACAACCCTGCAAACACCTTGATTTTGAACTTCTGGCTTCTAGAACTATAAGAGAATATATTTCTATTGTTTAAAGACACCCAGTTTATGGCACTTTGTTAGGCACGAGATGAATACACAGGGTTTCACAACCTTAGCACTATTTGGGCAGGAGAATTCTTTGCCTGGTGGGGGACGTGTGGGGACGATTGCTCCGTGCATTGTAGGAGGTTTAGCAGCGTCCATGGCCTCTATACACTGGGTGTCAGGAGCAGTACCACCATCCAGGCCCTAGTTTTGACAAATGAAAACATTTTAAAACACTGCCGAATGTCCCCTGGGGGCTAAATCTCCCCTGTTTCAGAACCAATGTACTAAGCTATTGCTTGTTGTCTACTTCTTTACTTATTCATCTATTCATTTATTTATTCATTCATGCATTTCCTTAATTGTTTGGTAACTATGTACTTAGAGCTGAACATGACCAGATATGTCTATAGGCTCATGCAATGGAAGCACAGTGTTTATGTTCACAAAGCTTACAAGGGAGTAGGGGGGATACAAATCCAAATCAAATAACCACACAAACCTTGACAAACTGATGTAAATACTCACATGTAAATAAACACAGGTCTAGGAAAACATATAACCAAAGAGTCTGACCTAGATGATGGGAGGGATGTCTGACCGGAAGTCTGAGAACTTTAGGGGTTACCTGGGCACAGATGGCTGGCAGGGTAACAGCACATGCCAAGGCCCTGTGGCAGATAGGAGCCCAGAGAGGCAGGGGAAGATGAGAAGGAAGAGGGATGCTGAGAGGCGCTCAGTGCAGGACCCAGGGAGGCCTTCTGTAGGATTTGGTCTGCATCTCAGAATTTGACCTGGTAACAGAGCACAAGGAAAGAGACAGCAACAGGGAGAGACAGAAATGGCTCCCTCGAGACCACTTCATTCATCTCTGTGGTTGCACTTAAGAGAGCTGGCCATTGATGGTTTTTTGGGTTTGTTATTTTTTTGTTTGTTTGTTTGATTTTTTCAACAAAGGCAGGTCCTTTCTGCCATGTGGCTGCAGGTTCCCAGCTCTATCTGGGACACAGGTGGATGTGCAGTTTCTGGAAAGGGATGTCTGACTTTTTATAGTTTAGTGAAGAGGTGTCCAGAGGCCATCATGTCAGTTCATAAAAAATGTTCAGAAATCTAAATTTATGCCTGGCAGCTCTCTGGTGAAAATAGCTTATTGTCCTATGAGATGCATGCAGCTGACCCCTTCCAGGGAGCGTGATTTTCCCTGGAAGGCCCTTTAGGAGATGGATGTGTTGCCTCGCTGCCTGCTGATTTGGGCCCTGGGCAAGAGCCTGCTCAGCGTGCATCAGATCTGGAGCAGACTGCACCCCAGTTCCTACCACCCCGCTGTTCCCACTGTCCCCATGTTTCATTTGTGTATTGACACAACTCTGATGACAAGGCATCCCAGGCAAAGACTGCGAGCATGAGTGTTAGCATTCTTCACCCCAGGTCTGCAGCTGCCTTGGTGCAGCTCACTGGGGAAGAACCCTCCCTCCACTTCTTGGATTCTCAGCTTTTCTTCTGTAAGATGGGGTGAAGGGACTCTGACCTGAATTCTCCAAAATCTGTTTTCAGTCACATGAGAGTCCTTTGTGTGAATTACTCTAGAAATCATGACATTCTTTGCAATAAGTGGGCCACACGGGCCATAGTGAAAGCACAGGCTTTGGGGTTAGTAGATTTGGGGTTAAATCCTGATTCCTCCAATTAGCTGCTCGGAGGCTACTTCACCAATCTGAGCCTCGATTTTCCACATGTAACAAGGGAGTAATCCTGTCTGTCACAGGAATGTGTTGAAAGGATCGAAAATGTACATCTGAATGGTTTTAGCACCAGACATGATTCAATGCATACCTCTCATTATTAATGTAACTATGAGCCTTGGGAAGTTTTAAAGGAGGAAAAGGCATGCAAGGCATGCAAGGAAGCTGGTTTTGGGGTGGCAGCACACCTGGTGTCTCTGACGTCCACCTGGGCAGTCTCCTGGCTTGAATTGTCTGTGCCCTCTTTTATCCCCAGCACATGTAGCACTGTCACTGGCCTAGCTCCACTGGGTCTTCCCTGTTGTGTCTCTCACCACTGTCCCTTCCTCTCTGCTTCCCCTCCCTGCCCCCACAGAGGGCCTGGCATGGGGTAGGCCCTCTCTTCTCCATTCAGGTGATTCAGTCACAGATGCAAGACCCACTGGAGGCCACTTCTGGACTGAGCCTCCATCCCTCCTGGTGAAGGCCATCTCTTGCACCCCTCTGCTCCCTTAGGACTTCATCTGCTCCTTTCTTAAAACTTATAACCCCTTCCTTCTTATCACTCCTGACTTGTGTTACAGCTTCCCTGGTACTTGCTGTATCCACCTGCTTGGCCTGAGAGCTCAGAAGGGTCTGGGTCTGAGTGTGGGGTCCTATTCAGGGTCCCCCACTGTGTCTGGCCCAGGGCATCCTCCCCTCCCTTCCACAGAGGTCATCTCAGCACCCTACACACCAAGCACTGTTCCAGGGGCTGGATTCAGAGGTGGTCAAGTTGGCAGGACCCTGTCTCATGGAGCTCTCATTCCCTGGGGGAGACAGGTAGCATACAACATGAAATCGAATATATAATGGCAGATCATGACCACGACAGGCTCCATGCAGAAAAATAAAGGAGAACAATCCAATAGAGAGTATTGGGAGAAGCTATTTTGGAAATGGGGGCGAGGCTGGTAGGGTCTGTTTGAGGGCTTGGCATGGTGTGATTCCAGGCACACAGGCTGTGATGTAGGAGTCTATCTTTCCCCTTCCTGTATCCTGGGGTCTTTCCCTTGTGCTGGGAAATCAACCCAAGGCACTGCTTGCCTGTTCAGGAAACCTATTAGCTTCCGAGAGCTGTTATCATAAATTACCACAGATTTGGTAACTTAAAGCAACATAAATGCATTCCCTTACAGTTCTAGAGGCCAGAAGTCTGAAGTTGAGGTGTTGGCAGGGCCATACTTCCATCGAAAGCTCCAGGGGAGAATCCCTCCTTTCCTCTTCCAGCTGCTGGTGGCCCCAGGCATTCCTTGGCTTGTGGCCACATCACTCTCATCTCTGCCTCCATCTTCACACAGCCTTTTCCCCGACGTCAGTGTCTTGTCCTCTGCTGTCTCCTACAAGTATCTTATAAAAACACTTGTTTTCGATTTAGGGCCCATCCAGATAATGCCAGATGAGCTCATGTTGAGATACTTAACTTCATTATATGTGCAAAGACTGTTTTCCCAAATACGGTCATGCTCACAGGCTCTGGGGGTTAGAGCACAGACAAATCTTTTTGGGGGGAGAGTCACCATTCAACATGTTTCAGCAAGTAAAGGAAAGGGCATTCCCCAAAGTTAGTATTAATATCTGCTCACCCAAAAGATTCCAGCTTCTATGCGTGGATTTGTATCAGCATCTTACTTGGAATTCATTTATTTCTGGTTTTATTTTAAAGCATTTAAAACTTCGCTTCCTTATTAGGTACTGTCTGTCTCTATCCCCTCTGAAAACTTGTTCGGCCCCTCCTCACTGCTTCCAAACATGCCCACCCTGTGTTCATGCATAAAAAACAAGAAAACCCGTTATGAGGATGGGGGTGGCTGTTCTCCCCTGGACCAGGCCTGTCAGCCTCGGGCTGGAAACGAGTTTTGCTCAAGATTTAGGGCAAGAAAACGAAATTATTCCCAGCTGGAAAAACAACTATGTCTGTTGGGCTGGCCCAGAACACAGTGGAAAAAGCTCGAGGCTCAGGGTCTGGCCAGCCCTTGGTTTGTGTGTGTGTGTGTGTGTGTGTGTATGTGTGTGCCTGTGTAAACTGAAATTCCTTTCATTTCTGTTATTGAAACACACACACATACATGCAGACACACATGCACACACATACCGTAAACACGCAGAGTGGAAATGAGTATGAAATAAAGTGGTGAGTACACAATAAGGTGGAAAATATCCTTTTCTCTTTTGACAAATCCTACTATTACAGGTACTTAATGTATTTTCTCCAGAAAACATAACACTTGTCCATAAAAGGACATGCACATTAGTATGCATAGCTGGAATCTGTTTTTGTTTTATTTACATCTTAAAAATGTACATACTTATATATAAATGCTTTTCCATATGGAGAGGGTTCGTACTTTCCCACGGCCCTGAACATTGCATTTCCTCCTAATGACCTGCCCTGGAAAGGTTTTACTTATATGGCTGTACAGATGTATCTCATTTTTAACAGCTACAAAGAACCCCAATCGGTGGCTGTACCATCCTTTCCATTACCGCGCCGACTGGCGTCTGATGGGGTGAGCTACCTGCCAGGTTTAGCCTTCTGACTCTTATCCCGTTTTCTTTCCACTGTAGCTGTTCAAATAGCAAATATAATTATAAATATAATAGGCGTATAATGCTATCGTTGTTTATGCATGTAATAATGCATATTATACATAAATTATATAACAGCATATATAATAAATAATAATTTATATGTACAGCATCATTTAATTATCACAACTCTGGGGGATTGCAATCCTTGCCTCATAGATAAAAAATCTGAATTTTAAGTCTTTTCTATGAAGTTAAGGAAACTAAGGTTCTTGGAGGTGCAAGTCTTATTCAAGGGCAGGGGGAATCAGGTCCATGCCCTTTGTGTTTTACATGGTGCCACCCTCCCTGTTTTACCTTTTCTTTGATGATTTGGCACAAACTACACCCTCTTGAGTTCCAGCCCTAGCATCCTCTCTGGCCACGTTTTCCTTTTCCCCGTCAATTCTGCGTTCTCCAAGGCCGGTGGGAATGCAAACCT
>RJWJ010029061.1:0-20934 GCA_004363605.1 Indri indri | reverse complement strand
GTAAAATTAAACTACAGATAATAAATCAACAGACTAAAGCCATAGAGTAAAAGCAGCCATAGACAATACATAAACTAATAGGTGTGGCTGTGTTCCAATAAAATTTTATTTATAAAAATGGGCAGTGGGTCAGATTTGGCCTAAGGGCCAAAGTTTGCCAACCCTTTCTCTAAAGCAACCACTAGGAAAACGCTACAAAGAGTTATTCCTAATAAGCTAATCAAAAAGATAAAATGGAAGTATAAAAAATACTCAATACAAAAGACAGAAAAAAGTAAACAAAGAACTGATGGGACAAACAGAAAGCAAATCTTAAAATGATAGACTTAAATTTACACACCAATAATCATATTAAATGTAAACAGTCTAAATATCCCAGTTAAAAGACAGAGATTGTCAGGTTGGATAACAAAGACCTAACCATATGCTCCCTACAAGAAACATACTTTAAATATAAACTCAGAAATAATTTCAAAGTAAAAGAATGGAAAAAGATTTACTATGCTAATGCTAATCAAAAGAAAGCTATATATTAATATCAGATAAAGATTTCAGAACAAAAATATTAACTGCAATAAAGAAGGTTATTTCATAATGGTGTTATTATCAGTGGTCAATTCCCCAAGGGAACATAATAGTCCTAAATGCTAATAAACCCAACAAGAAGAGATTCAAAATAGGAAGCAGAAAATGATAGAACTGCAAGAAAAAAATAGAAAATTCCACAATCATAGTCAGAGATTTCAAAATCCCTGCCTCAATAATTTAAACAGGTAGAAAGATAAGTAAAGATATACGAGACTTGAACAATACTGTTACCTAACTTTGCCTACTTGACATTTATAGAATACTCATCAATTCTATACAAAACATGCCAGAAAATTGAAGAGGAAAAGACATTTCCTAACTCAATCTATGAGGCCAGAATTATCCAAATACCAAAACTAGACAGTCATTACAAGGCCCACTACAGATCAATAGCCCTCATAAACATCAACACAGAAATTCTTAGAAAAATTTTAACGAATCAAATCCAGCAATATGTAATAAAAATAATATATCATGACCAATTGCAAAGATAGTTTAACATCATGATGGGGCAATGCAAAGATAGCTTGTCATTTGAAAATCAATGTAATTCACCATATCAACTAACTAAAAAAGAAAAATCATACAATCATCTCAATAGACCAGAATAGAATCATATACCTGCAGTATGTACTCTTTTTCTGTCTGGCTTTTTTCAGTCAGCATAATTATTATGGGATTCATCTCTCCATTGCTTTTTATTGCTGAGTAGCATTCCATTGTATAAAAATGTGACAACTATTTATCCATTGTTGATGGAAATTTAAGTCGCTGCCAGTTTTGAGGTGTTACAAATAAAGCTGCTATGAGCATTTGACTGTAAGTCTTTGAATTTCTTTGGGGTAAATACCTAGGAGTGGAATGGCTAGATCATATGTTTAACTTTTTAAGAAACTGACAAACTACTTTTCAAAGGTGTTTTATCTTTGTACATCCCCACTATTAGTGCATGAGAGTTCCTGTTATTTCACATCCTCGACAGCAGGCAGTCTTTCTAATCTCAGCCATCCCATTAGGTATGTAATGGTATCTCATTGTGGTTTTATCTTTCATTTCCCTAAAGACTAATGATGCCGAACATCTCTTCATATGCTATTTGCTGTCTGTATATCTTTTTTTATTATTATTTTTTGGTGAATTAACTGTTTAGTAGATAGATAAAAAGCATTTCATAAAAACTAATATCCTTTCATGATTTAAAAAAAAAACTAACAAACTAGGAATAGAAGCAAACTTTGTTGATCTGATAAAAGGTATCTATAACAAAAGCCTACAGCAAACATGACACTGAACAGTAAAATATTAAAAGCTTTCCCCTGAGATAGGGAGTGAAACTAGCACAACTGGTATCATCCTTGTAGGCAACACTGTACTGAAGGTTTCTAGCCAGTACAGAAGTCTATATAAATATATAAAAATGTACAGATCAGAAAGGAACAAATATATTTGTTATTAGTCATATTACAAGATTATATATGGAGAAATTTCAAAAGAAATCTATAGATAACCTGTAAGAGGTAATAGTTGAATTGAACAAGGTCACTAGAATCAAGGTCAATATACAAAAATCAGTTCATTTTATTTCTATACCAGCAACAAATTAAAAATGAAATTAAAATATTACCATTTATAACAGCATAAAAATCAAATGCCTAGAATACATATAATGAAGATATGCAAGACTTCTACATAGAAAACTATAAAACACTGAGAACAATTTAAGACAACTTAAATAAAATAAAGGATATAAATGGATTGAAGAACTTAATATAATAAAGATGTAAATTATCCTTAAGTTGATTCCTAGAATCAACGCAATCCAACTTAAAATGAGAGTAATGATTTTTAAAGACATTAATAAGCTGATTGTAAAATTTATATGGCTACCCAGATTTGATCACTACACATTTTCTGCTTATATCAAAATATTACATGTACCCCATAAATATGTACAACTATTATATATCCATAAGAATTAAAAATAAAAAAAATAAAGTAAATTTATATGGAAAAGCAATGGAGCCAAGAACAGCCAACATAAACAAAGAAGCACAAAGAGATTGAAGGACTTATACTACTAAAGACTTGTTATAAAGTCAAAGTAATTAAGACAGCATGATATTTGAACAGAATAGAGAATCCAGAAGCAGACCTGCATATACACGGACACTTAATTTATGACAAAGATAACAACAGCAATACAGAGTAGTAGAGAAAAAATGGCCTTTCAATAAATGATTGTGGGTCAATTGGATATACATATGGAAAATATTATAACAGAGTGGGCAACATCTTCATACCATACCATATACAAAAACAATTCCAAGTGAATTGTAGACCTAGATGTAACAGGTAAAATAATATAGTTTCTAGAAGAAATTATCTTGGGATGAGGAAAGATTTCTTAAATAGGACAGATATATACATTAACCATAAAGAAAAGATAAATTGGGCTGTATTAAGAGCTTCTGTTTATTAACACAACATTAGGAGAGCAGAAAAGAAAATCACAGACTGGGGGAAGATATTTACCTATAGTCAACAAATGACTCATTTCTAGAATGGTTTAAAGAACCTTTATAAATAAGACAAGAACTGAATGGTTTAAGGAACTCCTACGAATAAGAAAAACCCAGTAGAAAAAAATGTGCAAAAAATTTGAACAATCACATCTCCAAAGAGAATATCCATAAGGCCAGCTGGCATATGAAAAAGTGCTCAATCTCATTGATCAAAGGCCAATGCAAATTAAAACTATTCTGAGCTGAAATTCTCATACATTGCTTGTAAGAATTAAATTGGCACAATCATTTTGGAAAATTGGTAGTATCAACTAAGTTTACCTTAAATATACTCTATGACCTAGCAATTATACTCCTTTGGTCTAGACCCAAGAAATACATAAAATACATTTCCTAAAAAATATGTACAAGAATAGTTATAGAAACTTTTATTCACAATAGCCAAAAACTTGAAACAACCTACATGTCCTTCAACGGAATAAATTGTCATATATTCAAACAATACCAATAAAATGAGCAACTTACTGATACCTGAAACAACATGAAGTTAAATCTCTCAAACATAAGTGAAAAAAAGCCTGAGAGGAAAGAGTTCATACTGCATGATTCAAATTTATATGAAGTTCAAACACAGACGAAAGTTATTAATGACATGAGAAGTCGAGATAACCGTAGCGTTGACACAAAAAGGGTGATAACATCTGGGGAGGGACAAGCCAAGGGCTTCTGGGATGTTGTTGACACTGTATGCCTTGGCCTGAAAAGTGATTCCATAGGTGGCATTTTCTTTGTGAATATTCATTAAGCTATACAATTATAATCTGTGTACTTTTCCTGAATATGTGCTGTGATTCAATTTAAAGAAATCTTAAATGAGAAGAGACTGCAAAATCAGAGGATGGGAGGAAGAGAGAGAGATCCATCTCTGGGGTATGAGAGCAGCAGTGACTCTGGAGGCGCGCCCCCTGGTGGGCGGAAAGAAAAAGTGGTGGAGCCTGGAGGGATCTCAAAATGAGGTTTCCAGCCTCGGCAGTGATTCCTAAACTGCGGGTGTGGACCAGCAAAACCAAAGGGAGCACATGGACCGGAGCAGTGGAGATTTCACCAGTGTGGATGGTTGGCTTATGACCTGAGTACTCCTTCCCTCCCCACCCCCAGCCTCCCACCATCACATCACTTCTTTCTACCGGGAAAAATCCAAACTTGAAATGAGGAGATAGGATTTATACTGATAATGGCTGGAGTTACCCTTTCCAACAACCCGGCAGAATGGGGGCTTACGGCCAGAACTTAAGTTGAGTTTTAGAAAATAAAGAAAGATCTCTTACTCATCTAAATTTGAGGACTGAGATTCTTACCAGATACATGGAAATAACAAATTTGCTTTTTTTGTTGAAGAGCTCCCTCCTTCCCCTCATCCTCTCTTTGCAGTTTCTTCCCAATCATCACACTTGAATCCCTCTGATATGCCTTAAGCATGGCCTTATGGATATAACCCAGGATTTACTATATTCTCTTCTTCTTTATTACTTCTTTAAATTGAGGCATAATATATATTCCACATGCCCCAAATTTATTCTCATGTACTAAAATGAACATGTATCAGGAACTCTGTCCTCCCCCAAAAGACACGTTACTTAAGTTCACTAGACCTTTCTGTACTTTGTTGGCACGTCTGGGAAGTTTGCTGGTACGTTTGTCTTTCTCTGCAGAGTTGTCCATGACAGCAAAGTTCTGGGACATGATCCATTTGTTTGATGAAAACCTCTACTGCATGTTCTTCTGAGCACCTGAAAGAGCAACATACAGCATTTGTAGGTATCGTTCCACATTGTTGTTATAATAATCATGGTGACTGGGTTCTGTTCCATCTGCAGGACAGACTGAGAAATCATGTGGGTGAAGGCTAAGATCCACCAAGTCCCATGACCTCAAGTCTCAAGTACGTTGTTTGTGCTGCTTATAGTAGGAACTCTGCGAGAGTTCGCTGTTGATATTGCCTACGGCTTCCTGAATCTGTAGGTTTACAGTTTTCACCAAATTTAGAAAATATTCAGCCATTATTTTTCAAATATTCTTTCTGCCTTCTACCCCCTAGGTCTTTCCTGGGACTACAATTATATGTATTAGATCACTTCATATTTTCCCAAGGTCCCTGAGATTCTGTTCAGTGTTTTTATTTTTTAGTCTTTTTTTTCCCTGTGAGTAATTTGGATAGTCTCTATTGTTCTGTCTTCAAGTTCAGTGATCTTCTGAAGTCTCTAAGCTGCTGCAAATCCCATCTATCGTATTTTTTTTTGAAATATTATATTTTTCATTTCTGGAAGTTACATTTGTGCCTATTTTCTGTATCTTCCATTTCTAGCCTCATCACATTCATGTTTTTTCCCTTACATCCTTGAGCATATTTGTAAGATTTATAATGGCTGCTTTAAGATCCTTTTCTACTAATTCTATGAGCTGTCATTTCTGGGACTGTTCCTATTGGTTGATTTTCCTCTTGCACATGGGTTGTGTTTTCCTGTATCTTTTCATGTCTGATAATTTTATATTGGATACTGAATGCTGTGAATTTTACATTGTTGAGAGCTAGATTTTGATGTATTCCTGTAAAGAATGTTGCAATTTTTTTTCCTGGCACGTTTTTCAGTAAATCGTTGATCCATTTGATCCTTTCAGGTCCAGGGCAGCTTTTATTATGGGAATAATTTATCTCCACTACTAAGGCATGACACTTCTTCAGACTCTACCCAATCCCTATCTAATATAGGGTCTCTCCATCTGGTTTACGGTAACATGAAATATTCCCAGTTCTGTGTAAGCCCCAGAAATTGTTCAGCCTACTGTTCTCGTGAGTCTGTTCCCAGTCTTAGTTTCCTCTCATGTTTGAGAAGATCACTACTCAAAGACTTCAGGAAGGTGACCTTTCTTCAGATTTTTGAACTTCTTCTGTACAGCACCCTCTTTTGGTGTTCTCCTTGTAAATTCCAGCCTCTTTGGCTTCCCTGAATTCTGATTTTAATCTTACCAACTCAGAAATCTGAAATTTGTTTGGATTCCCCCTTCCCTGCAATGTGGCCTGGAAACTCCCCCAGCACTAAGTTGGGGTGATTATAGGACTCACCTTGTTTTACTTCCCTCAGGGACTGCAGGACTATACTGCCTGTTACCCAATGTCTAAAAAGAGCTGTTTAAATATTTGTGTATTTATTAGTTGTTAACAGCAGGAGCACAATTTATTTTCCATAGCAATTAATTCCTCATGAGCAGACTTGGGGTTCCTTTTGCCCATTTATTTTCCTAAGAAATTTACACCATTTATATAATAAATACTAATGAATGAAGGATTGAATACATGATTTCTCCTCCTTTCCCCCTCCCTATTTGTTCCTTACTTTATCACTCTTATAGCAGCAATCCTCAACCTTTTTTGGTTGACAGTGTATACTAAAATTTAATATTTAATAGAATTATCAACACCCTTCAAGAAACTGAGATTTTAAAAAGAAACAAACCAATAATGATCATAGCACAATCACCACTCCAGCTTAACAATGTCTTTTAGTGTCTCTAAAAGCAGCCTCTATTCACTTACCACCCTTCAGTGCCATATTGTTGTTTTAGCAAGAACTGTCTACTGCCCTAGCTGCAATAAAGCTGTCATTAAAAATGAATGAGTGTTCTAGAATTATGATTAGAAAAAAATTAAGCTTCCTATTATACAGTAGTCCCCCATCTGCGGTTTCACTTTCTGCAGTTTCACTTACCCACAGTTGACCACAGTCTGAAAATATTAAATGGAAAATTCCAGAAATAATTCATAAGCTTCGAATTGTGCACTGTTCTGAGTAGCATGATGAAATCTTATGCTGCCCCAGTCTGTCCCACCTGGGATGCGAAATCATCCTTGTCAGTATATCCAAGCTGTATATGCTACCCCCGCCTGTTGAGTTACTGTCAGGGTATCAAGGTGCTTGTGTTCAAGTAATCCCTACTTTACTTAATAATGGCCCCAAAGCACAAGAGTAGTGATGCTGGCAATTCAAATATGCCAAAGAGAAGCTGTAAAGTGTTTCCTTTAACTGAAAAGGTGAAAGTTCTCAACTTCATAAGGAGAGGAAAAAAAGGGTATACTGAGATTGCTAAAATCTATAGTAAGAATGAATCTTTTATGCATGAAATTGTGAAGAGGAAAAAAGATATTTGTGCCGTCTCACCTCAAACTGCAAAAGTTATAGCCACAGAGTATGATAAGTGCTCAGTTGAGAAGGAAAAGGCATTAAATTTATGGGTGAAAGACAGAAACATGTTCCGAATGACAGCAATCAAGTTTGGTACTATCTACGGTTACAGGCATCTACTGTTTGTCTTGAAACGTATCCTCCTTGGATAAGGGCGGGACTACTGAAATAGCAATGTATGCATAGTCGATATTTTGAAAATATAAGAAATTACAAAAAGTTTTCAAACAATCCATAATCCTACCACCAAGAGGCAACACTTAATAATGCTTCCCAGTCTTCTCATATCATACCTGCAAAGTCAGGATGAGAGCAGGTACATCTCAGATGTGAACAGACCACTGCCCAGGTGTGTCTTACTGGTACCCTTGCTTGTACAACTGTTCATGACAGGATGGCAGGGGCCTGAAATCTAAGAAAGGGCAGTGAAGGTATAGCACCTTCTTAATCAACAGCATATGTTTCAGCAATTCCAAGGTGGGGGCCAGGGCAGTGGTCAGGAGTATCTAGTCCTGAATTTAAGGTTATGCCCTGCTACCTAATAGCTCTGATTTTGGATGAATAACTTAACCTTTTGAGCCCATTTCCTCCTCCATAAACTGGGAACGATAACAGTACCTTGCTCTCACGGTGCCTGTGAGTATTAATATGATGATCCACATGAAATAGTTAATGCTGCCTGGTCTACAGTAGGCTTTTATTAATGTTAGGTTTTAATATATGCACATATTGTATTAACAGCTTGAAATATTACAATAGCTATCATTTATTGAGCCCTTACAGTTATGCCTTGTATAGAATACTTCATGCAATCCTTACAATAGTACAGTGAGGTATTATCACCATTTTACAGATGAGAAAACTAAGTTTAGAGGGAGGGGTTAAGTGACTTGCCCAAAGTCTCATCAACAGTCGAATTAGGCTTTGAACCCAGGAAGTCTGACTTCTGCTCAGTCTGAATCTCTATCATCACCTCTCAGGCACACATGATATGTTAACATGCTAAATTTTGACAATTATCACCCCTGAGTGGGTATGGTTATTTTTTTAAAATTAGGATATTACATTAGTTTCTAAAATATAAAGCAAATATTTGACACTGTATTGAATTTTCACAGAATGCTAAGGTTCCCCAGAATACAGTTTGAAAACTCCTGAGGCAGTTCACTGTTGTGTCGTTTCTAACTGCTAGAAAGTTCCTTCCTGTATCAAAGCTGATTATTTCTAATTGTTTTCATTCCTTCTAATTCTAACTCTGGAATCAACTCAAAATAAGTCTGACTCCTCTTCCACATTGGTGATTTTCAAAACGTGAGTCATGGGCTACAGTCTCTTGTGAAGTTTTAGTTTGTTATGTGCATGTGTGCGTGCTGGGTCACAATATAAATGCATTTCTTACTACGGGTCACAGACAAAATGTTTGAAAGCTGCTGTTCAATATTACTATTCTTCAAGAATTTGAAGACAGCTGTCATACCCTACCGCCTAAAGACTACCCCTCTACTCCACACTGGCTTCTGCAATACTTCCTTACAGCATGGAGGTTCCTTCTACTCACTATACAGGACATCGTCTTCTGGTCCCGTCACTAGTTTCACCTGGGTCTCTATTCAAACCTTCTTGGGGATGACTTCCTTGACCACCCTTTTCTAAGAAGCTCTCTCTCTAGGCCTTTACCATGCCTTACCTTTTTCAAAGCACTCCTCACTACCAACATTACATTGTCTATTTTATGTTATTTGTTTATGATCCTCCTCAAAAGAATGTCATCACTGAACCTTCAGCCTTTTTCTTGGCATATAGTAGTTGCTCAATAAATATCTGTGGAATGTGTAATAAGTAATTGGGTAATGAATGAGTACTGGAGGTAGACATATTTCAGCAAGAATGTGTATACAAGTGCTCTTAATACAATTCTTTCCTTTAGGAGCTAGATTCTGTAAGTATTTTTAACTCACATGATTACAACTGCAGGCATGCTTTCATTCTACCATCTCTGTTTTTTAAAAAATGTTATATATGCTACAGTATTATCATATATTTTATATATTTATACATATTACTGTACATGGTATATCAATATATACTAACCTATGTATACCGTTACTTCATGTGGAATTTTAAGGGGTTTGTGTGAGTAGTTTTGAGTACAGGTGATTTTAATCATTTCAGTTATAATGACATCAGACATCTTGGAAACAGTTCACATTTTTCAAAGCACTCTCAGGTAAATAACCCATTAGATACTTTTCATAGGCTGAGAAAGTATGTCAGAGAACTGGAGGAAACTTAGTGGCCGGCTAGTGACCGCTAGATTCCAATCTCACCCTTTCATTTTACAGATGGGTAAATCGAGGCCCAGCACAGGGAGGACGCTTGCTGAGGGACACCCAAAGTGTTGGGAAGGACCTAGTCCTAGAGTTCAGCTCTTTGCCGTTCACCCACTCCGGCACCGGAGCCCCCAGCCGCTTGTGCACTCGTGGAGGCTGAGGCAGAGGGCTCAGATGCCCACTCCGCTCACAGGAGCTCCGCGGAGAAGGCACGCCATGTGGGAGCACCGGGCACGGACGGGCACCCTCCACAGTGGCTTCTTCCCGCCCGCGGGACACCACCTAGCTCCGGCCGGGGAACTTCGCACGCACCCGCAGGCGGGGGTCTCAGTGGGCAGCCCATGGGGTGCGCCGTGTCCTCCTCCCACGACCTCAGGGACCGGTTCCCCCACCGGAACTACCCCCTACCTCGCCGCGTCCCGAGGGCTGAATCGGCCCGCCCAACCTCTCCGTCGCTATGGCAACCACAGGCCTAACATTCCAGTGTCCACCTTCCTTCCGCCGCTAAGTAACTCTAGCCAATGATATCCTCTGTTTCTCTAGCGTGAAAAGTTGTTGACCAATCCTTGGAGGCGTTTCAAAGCCCGCCAGGAAGCTACCAGAATTTGAGGGTTCAGATTAATTACGTCAGGACCCGTGGGGAGAACTAATAGAGATTCGTTTAGGCGACTCCTCAAAAATCTTGTGATAGACCAAAGTCTTGTAATTTTGCCCACTCAAAAATCTTACTTTGAGAAAAAATCCCAAGAGAATTGAAATTCATCCAAGCCCTATTTAATAGCAACTGAAAACAAGATTCATAATGGGCAACCATCCAAGGGCAGCCACGTAGTATTCCTTGAGCTTCCCCTGCACGCTCCAGAGCGGTCACAGTGACCTTGACACTCCCCTGCTTAAATGGGGAGTGTCCTCTAATGGCTCCCCTTTAAACTTGGGATTAAATCCCCAAATACTATAAGCCATCGCTAGCCCGCTGGCCTTTAGGGAGTTCCTGCAATATGCCAACTCGGTCCTCTCTCAAGTGTTCCCTGTGAGTTCCCTCCGACCCAGGACCTGAACCCATAAGCGCCTCCTCATTGTTGAGGCCTTGGCCCACAGGACGTTTTATCATCTGTAAAGCCGGCACGGCTCCACGTCTCACTCTTTGCTGTGAGGCTCTGAAAGGACGTGCGTGCACGTCAAAATGATGAAAAGCTTGTTGGCATCTGTAAAGCTCCAAACACATGTTAATTATTACAGCTGTCCATTATGGCAGGACCTTCAGTACTGCTGGGAGGTTTGGTACACAGCACGGCCAACAGGTGTTCCGGGAGGGCAGGAAAGGTATGGCCGCGAGTACTTAAGAGGGCTTTGGGGTGAACTGGGTCTTGAAAGCCGTTTAGGACTTATATATGTGGTGAGACCGTGGGGTGTGGGGAAAGCAGGAGCAAAGCCCGGGAGGCGGCTATGAGGATAAGAAGGGAGGACGCTGGCAAGCGGCTGAAGCCGAGCCCACCTGTCGGGCAGGTGGAGGTAAGCAATCACCTGAGCTCTTTACGACAGCCGGAGAGGGGGATGGGGGCTTGCTGCAAGGTTCCTCCTGTGGCCGCTAGAGGGGACCCCTCCAGGTGAGCGCCGGCTCGGTCCCCAGGTTGCTCCCCTACGCTGCAAGCAAGCTTTACGGCGCGGCCAGTAGCCGGGGGCCGTCCCGCCCACTCCCTCCTCGCAGCCACCCGCCTGCGCGAAATGCCTACAGCTTCTGACTGGCAGACGGCCTGGCAAATCAAATCGCTGCCTTGGAAAGCAAAACACTGCAGCACCCTGGCAGCCCCGAGTTGGGAAGGAATTAAGGAGGCTGTGCCTCCGGGTTGCGCGGAGAGTCCCGGTCATTTCTCGGAAACCTCTGATAAGTGAACCTCAGAGGAGACGCCGCCGGTGAGTAGTAATTAAGACTGGGGGAAATTTAGCCTTCGTTTTTTTCAGGAAGAGCGATTGCGTTTGTAATCATCTGATGTCCCCTAGCATGAATACCCTACCTTCTTGCTGTCACCAGCCTTGTTAGTTTGGGTCCCGTTGCCTCAGAATGTTCTTTCCATTTTTGAATTGAGGGTGAGAGGAGAGGGGCCATGGTATTGCCTTAATAAAGGTGATGCCCAGCTTTACCAAACCAGGAAGTGACATGGAGCCACTTTGTCAAAATTACTCCTCTGCATGCCTGCTCGGATTTCCTTGCAGGAGCAGGTGGTGGAGTTAGCAGGTGGAATGAGGGGAGGCATTCTTAGTCTGCGCTGGCTGCTGGAACAGAGGTGCTGTCTCCTCCAGTGCAGTGTTTCCAACTCAATGGGAGGGGACGGAAGTGTGTAACCCTTTCATGAGCCAAAGCCCAGAAACAGAAAGATTGGCATGTGACCGGCACTCAACGCTAAAAGCCGAATTGTCAGGTGGTGGGGAAGAGCATGTTTTTGTTGTTGTTCAGGTAGAGCTAAATTCTAAAACAGACCCTACCCTTAGTGGCCATAAGCCGCGGTTCTCTCGTCCGTAAAACATGCCCTGTGGGACTGGTGAAATGATTAATGGAGATACAGGTGGGGGTGGGAGTGGAAGCAAGCATCTAATGAATTTTCCTCCTTTCTTGGATCAGTGACCATGTCTCTAACTGTGGGGTGGCTGCCAACACAGAGTTGACTACTTGCCTCTTGGACGTAAGTTAGTCCTGGAAAAGTGCTTTGAAATCAGGAAAAGAGTGTCACCAGGCAAAGAATGTGTGCCTTTTAAGGGAGTACAACTTGCAAAGGGTTCGTCCGAGCCTTTCACTCCAAACTCCCACCCAGCTGAGGGAGAGCTTTCTATCTTTGCAGGCCATGCCTCAGAGGCCTGGGGTTCCGGAGGCAGATGGGGAAACTGCTTTTCAACAGCACATTAAACCACAGCAGCGCTAACCACCACAAACAAAAGCAAAACCAGAAAACCACCTGGACAAACCAGCTGGTGTAAAGGAGGTCAGGAGGCCTGGATTCCCCCCACCCCCTTGGCATGTTCCCAAGGCCTGTTTGTTTTCTCTGACCTTCTGAGGGTGGGGCTGGGTATATGTTGTAGCTCTGGAGCTGTGGTTGATGAGGCCTGAGTAAGGCATTCTTGACTGTGTAGTGGCCACGGCGCACCTGGTGCCTCACAGGCCTGCGTGTGGTCAGTCGGTAGGGAGGTATGGCAGTCACTGTGTGGCACTCTGGGCTAGAGGTCAGGAGGGAGCGACAGAACAGGGGATTCAGCAAGCACCTCACTGGAGTTCAACTACAGGTTGCATGCTTCCTAGGGTGTCTCAGAGGTAGAAAGAGCCCTGGGCCACTCTTAAGGCTCTCATTATATTAAAAATGCTGAAACTGGGATACAGAAATTTAACACAGATAATGCTTTTCACACACATGGAAGTACAGTGAAGGATAATTGTGGGATGCGAGTTACCTGATGAGTGCGTACGTCTCATGTGTGTATACTGAATGTACAACCCCATCTGGAGGTAGCAGCAATCATTTAATTTTGAGACCCTTTGACAAAGTGAAACCTGGACCAAATGGTCTCCATAGCTGCCCCTGTGCTAAGCCTGTATCTGGTGTCTCTTAGTGGTGAACACGGTGTTTGCCCTGTGACATATGCATGTGCTATTCATACCAGAACCAGAATTCCTAGGCCTGGGGCCTGATAGCAGAAGGAACTGGAAGCTACAGCATAGACAGGAGGCAGCTTTCTGAAGCCTCAGGGCATGACAGAGACTGTCTCTGTTTGGCACACAGTGAGCCCTCCATAATTATTTGTTGAATGAATGAGTAAGAGAAAGAAAGAAATATGCATGAGTAAATTAAACAGGTGACAATACAGTTAATACTAATAATAGCTGACATTCATTGACCTTAATTTGCTGTGCCGGCATTTTGCATACATTATTTCATCTAATTCTGACAACAGTCCTGTGTTGTACAAACATTGTTATTTGTATTTTACAGCTGGGGGAACTGGCTGAAAAGTTAAATGACCTGGCCAAGGTGAAATAGGCAGTACATGGCAGATCAAAAGCAATGTAAAATATTTTTATATTAAAATAAATGTAGACTGTACATCAGAATGCAATTTTTTTCTTTTATTATAAGAAGACCTCAAAGAAACCCTTAGCACTGGTGGTAGGGTTTTGGCCATGCCTGCTAGGACAGAAGGGAGGCACTTTCTCTTTCTGTTCTGTTTGGTAGGAAATGTTTGAGAAGCACTGAAAATATACGTCCAGTGAAGTTAACAGGGATTATCATCGTTGCTGGTTTTGATGCCACGTTATTAACCCCACGTCACAGATGAGGCAGCTAAATCTCGCAGAGGCAAAGTAATCTGGTCACACAAGTTTTCCACCCCCTGTGTCACCTCACCTGTGTCAGGCTGACCCTCGATGGCAGGCCAGTTCTTCTATCTTCCACGGAGATAACTTTTCTTCTCATTGTTTCCTTCCTAAGTTGAAACCCAGTGGTTCCCTTTTTATGGTAGTGGGGTTTTTTGTTTTGTTTTGGAGGCCTGGAGAAGTAGACTTAGGTAGTATCCTACTTCTTGTGTTGAGAGCCCATGGATAAAAGGAGGATTTAAAGTAGGGAACGATGGGAGCAAGGAAGCAGAGCGGGAGAGGAAAGGGCATGTCTAAGGGCCAGGGAGGAAGCTTTCGAGGTAGATGAGTCTTGTCTTTATTAAGGGGGCCAAAGGCATGATAGAGTTTTTTAGATGGCCTCCCTTCTCATGGCCAGTTGTGTTTTATCCTAATAGTGTTCTCTTCTCGGGTAATAAAGCTGGGCTCCATGTTTCTTTGTTCATGCATTTTTAATGTTCCTCTCCACCATCGCACAGCACCGCCAGAATTGGAAAACCCACCCCTGCCTGCCTGCTTGGGAGAGACACAGAAGTTGGCACTTCTGAGTGAAGCTGAGGAGAAGGCTGCAAATCAGCCGGAAGAGTCTCGAAGTGCTCCTTCCGCACGACAGAGCAGAGATGGCTGCTGGAGGGAGGTGAACCCCACAAAGAGAGATGGCTTCTGGCCTGGGCCCCGCTTAGCAGCAGCTCCAGTTCCTGCACCAGTCTGGCGCAGATGTGCCACTAGGCCACCATGGACGGAGCCCACAGTGCCACCCTGCAGCTGCAGCAGCTCCCGCCCACCAGCAGCGCCAGCTCCATGAGCGAGGGCTCCTTCTCCTACAAGGCAAGGCTTTTTTGGTTTTGGAATTTCATATTTTTCTAACGAGAAAGTAACACACTGCCACATTGGCTGAAAGATACGTCCAGGGTGTGTGTGCCTGTCACTGGCAGAAACGGGCAGGCCCTCCACACATACAGGGAAATATGTAATCAAAAGAAATGCTCGTTAAAATACATAAAATTGGAAGATTCCATTTTTTAATTGATCACGTAGAAGATTCAGTTCTTTAAAAATCACCTATTCCATTATTGGAGACAATCTCTGTTCATATTTCAGTATATGTCCTTCTTGTCTTTTTCTGGTATTACAAATTTGAGGTCATGTTGTACGTAAAGTTTTGTATCTTGGTCGTTTCACTTAACCCAACTTGTGAAGTATTTCCCCATGTCATTGAGCAGTGATTGAAAGCATGCTTTTTGAACGATTGCCCAATCATCTGCTGAGCTGCTGTATCAAAATTTACTCAACAGGTCCCTTGTTGGATATTCAGGTTGTTTCTAATCTGGGGTGGCTGTAATCAATGACATCCCAGAGTGCAAATCTTTGTGCTCATCTCTGATAATTTCCTTTGATATAGTCATAGAGGTATAATGAACAGGTCAAAGGGAATGAACCTTTAGGGGTTTTAATGTCTAATTGTTTCTAAATACTTATCAATGCAGCATCTGAAGGCTTGGATTTTCTATTGAAAATCATTTTTTATGGCTCAGTCAGAGACTCCTCATATCCTAGTGATAAAGGAAACCTTAGAGGTCATCTCATGAAACCCTCTCATTTTATGAATTGGGAAAGTGAGGCTGAGAGGTGAGAAGAGACATACTTAAGATCATGGAGCAAATTGAGAGGCAGAGCTAGAACTGTTACTCGTTCTAGATAATAATTATGATAACAATGACTAATATTTCTTAAGCATTTATTCAGTCCCAGCTACCGTGCTAAGTTCTTCACATGCCTTTTCTCAGATAACCTTCACAGTAGCACTCTAAAGTAGGTACAGATTTCCTCACCCGTGAAATAGGATAATAATAGTACCTACCTCCTGGTGGTTGTGAGGATTAAATGACTTCGAAAGCACTTAGAACAATGACTCACACCTAATGGCCAGTGTTTCTCAAGTGCATGCCATTCCCATCTTTATCCTCACTGTAGAGATGAGGAAACTGAGGTACAGAGAGGTTCTGTGATGGCTAGTAAGTTGCGCAACCAGAATTTACATCCAGGTCACATTGCCCATGGGACCCATGCTCCTAACCACTGCACTGCCCTGCCTCCCCCTGCACTGGCTCCTCAGCCTGTGCTCACCCTGCTATGCCACACCCCGCTGGGGGTAATCGAACAGCTTTCATCATTGTGGTTCCATCTGACCACCCAGGCAGACTAAACATGTAAGGAAATTATGAAAATTTGTCTAGAATTAGACTCACACTAGAGCAAGGATTGACTCTGACGTTCACAGAAGACTCTGCCTTACCAAGGAGGACCTGGTGGCTCATGTCCATAGTCAGATCAGTTTCAGGGCCAAGATGACATGTTCTCATCATTAGCATCTTGCTCCTTGGTCTTCTGTCCATGAAAGCCTGTTGTTTCCCCTCCCTGTGTGGCTACCATATTCTTCTAGGGCTGTGATAGGAAGAGTATCAGAAAAAGGAATTGGGAAACCTGGATTCTTGGCCCAGCTCTATCACCCCGGCTGTGTGATCTTGGGCAAGTCTCTTTCCTTCTCTCCGCCTCCCTTTCTGTCTCTGTAAAATGAAGGGGTAGAGTTCATGGATGGTCCCCAATCCTAGCTTATCTCCCGAAATACCTGGGGAGCCCTGAAATACACAGATTTCTAGGCCTTGGACTCATCTCTCCCTGCCTTCACCCTTTAACCCCTTCATCTCAAATCCCTTGCAAATTGTGTATTAGCACATCTAGGTGAGACACCAGGTCTGCATTTCATAAAACCTCTTCAGATAATCAGACAACAGCCAGGTGTGGGAATGTCTAGACCAGAAGATCTACTAAGTTTCCTTCTCCACCCCCACCTCTATCATCCTGAGAAATCAAGATCTCAGGACACCACGTCTTAGTCATCACTGATATTCAAAGTGAGCAAAACAAAGTCTTCTCAAGCGGGCAGTGTTGCTGTTCCGTATTTATAGGTGCCCTGTGCTTCACGGTGCATCATTCAATATAGAGCAAGGTTTTAAGTCAGAAAACATTTTTCTTAATTAGCCTTTCTATCGAAGTATAGCACACATACAGAAAAGTGTACAAATCACAAGCACTAGACATTAACTTTTAATTATGAGAGTACACACACATAACTAGTACCCAAATCAAGAAACAGAATATCACTAGTAACCCAAAGTCTCCCGTGTTCCCTGCTAGCCGCTTCCCTCCCCTCAGGGGTAACCAGCTTCCTGTCTAGTCAGAAAACACATTGATAGTGGCACAGTCCTGACTTTGGAGGAGTTTCAGGAGCCCTCGATTGGCCTGAGTGAGCAACACCAGGGCCTTACAGCTTGAAGGTGCTGAGTGCTTTCATTCTGTGAAGCAACCAGAACATTCCATTCTGCTTTTTGATATTCAGAGTCTACAGCATTTGTGATGTCATGATAGAAGCTATTCTCTCCGATTGTGCCCAAGTCTTAATTTATGGAGATGACAGAGTGACAGCATATACGGCTAAGGCCATTGAAAGAGGCTTTATTACCTACATTTCCTGAGAGGGTGGGGCACGCCATGCCACCGATGGCCACACTCGTAGCACCAAGGACGATCAGGCCAGGGGCAGAGGAAGTGAGAGGAAAGCCTAGACCAGAGCCTTTATTGTGTTTTCCATGGGAAAGCCAAGGCAGGACAAGGCACACAGTTCAGGATTGACTAATTTGAATAATTCTGGGTTGTCTGATACCTCGAGAGATTGAGGAAGGAGATGGTTGTAGGTGTAGGCCCTGGATTGGTCTGTTAGCATATGACAGGCATGCTCCTCTGCTAACTCCCCATTGAGTGAGGCCACAGATACCAGAGCATAGAGGACACAAAACATAAGAAAATATAGTTAATACAATAGGCCCTGTGATGAATGGATGCCAAATAGACAAATACAGAATGTAAGGAAACACAGAACGCCCTCCCTGATAAGATTTCTAGTAAGTTTCTGTTTAAATCACAAATTCAATTCAGTTGCTTAGTATGGAATATCTTCATGCCAGAGCAAAAAAGGTAAATAAATCATGGTGACTCTCCCAAGGAGCATACGAATTGAGGTTGGGGACAGGCATGTGAGCACATGATTGTGAGCTGGCCAAAACTGGTAAAGAGAAGACGACCTGGGTCTAATCCCTACTCTGCTTCTTTGTAGCTAAGTGACCTGGGACATAGGGCTTAGCCACCCAGAGCTCCTGCTGCCTCATCTGTAGAATGGTGGTAGTAAAAGCTCCCTCCCTCCCGCAGCTGTGTGAATCAATGCAAAAGCACCCAACCCGGTGCCTGACCATGTGCTAGACGTGCAGGAGGCTCTTGACTCAGAAATGCCACAGGCTTACCAGGAGGAACAGATGAAGTTTCACCAAGTAGCCGGGGAGATGTGGTTAGTTCTGCCTGGGGATGAGGAGAGGGATTTCTGAGGGGAAGCTGTCTCTGTCCTCTTTGATTTTCTTAAGGCTGTTTGGGTTGCAAGGAATCAAAACTCATTTTAGAGAAGCTGAAATAAAAGGGGAAATTATTACAAAGCTTCAGGGTAGCTCATGAAACCCAGGAACAGGGAGGGCAGTGGGGCTTGGAGGGTGCTGGAACTCACACCACCTTTCAAAAGAGAGAAGACCCGAGTGGCCCAGTGTGGGTCAGGTGTCTGCATGGTCCAGTTTTTGATGGCCAGGGGTGGGTCAACCAGCAAATATGGTTTCTGGGGCTCTACCGTTATGGGCAGCTCTCAGAGAAAAGTGGTCATGTGGGCTGGGCAGGCTGCCCCAAAATCATCTCTTATCTTTGGGACAAGGAAAATACTGGGAGACCCAAAGTCAGGCTTAATCAGCAAGATGATGTTAGGAGCAAGCAGTTTGCCTTTGACTTGCAGCCTGCCCTGTGCCCTCGCCAGCAAGGTATGAATTCTGGTTGTTGGGGAGGCTGCTCTGCTAGAGAGAGACCCACAGACTGAGCTGACCAGGAGGCAGCTCCCAGCAGGACCCTGACACTGTGGAAGCTGGAAGAGTCAGGCCTCAATTTCTTCTTTGTAGCAAATAGGTATTTTATTGCAGCACCTGCAATATCCATGCTTGTGCTGGATAGATAATTGATGTATATCTTTCCTAGCTTACGGAATAGGAGGGAGGTGGAGAAGGTACATTCTACAGTATCTACCCCTTAAGACAGAATTTGGTGCAAAAATAGAAATACTTCATGTAATATCTTCAAGCCAGAGCAAAAAGATAAATAAGTCATGGTGACTTTCCCAAGGAGCATAAGAATTGAGGCAGTATGAGTTCCAGCACCCTCCAAGTCCCACTGCCCTCCCTGCTCCTGGGTTTGTAATAATTTCCCCTTTTACTTCAGCTTCTCTAAAATGAGTTTTGATTCCTTGCAACCCAAATGGCCTTAAGAAAATCAGAGAGGACAGAGACAGCTTCCCCTCTTCATGCTTCGGAATCAGAGAGACCTGGCCTCAAATCCTGGCTCTATTTCTTCCTAGCATTATAACTTGGGGAAAGTCATGTAACCCCTCTGCAGGTCATTTTAAATCCATCCTATAGGGTAGTTATGAGGATGGCCTGAATTTACAGATGAGAAAACTGAAGCTACCTGCACCATCCCGTTTCTGTCTGTGGAAATCCTACTCAACCTTCCAGCTCTAGTGTCAGCTTTTCCATGAAGCCTTTGTCAATATTCCTTGCAATAAAATGTAGGTCCTTTATCTACGCTTCCATGGCCAATTAACAATTACTATTGTAGTCATAATAATAGTAGAAGCTGACATATATTGAGTGTTTACTATATGACAGGAACTGTGTTAATCCTCACCAAAGCCCCATGAGGTAGGTATGATTATAATCTCATTTTAGATGTGAAGAAACTGGCACAGAGAGGTTAATTAGCTTGCCCAAAGCCACACAGTCAGTATGTAGTAAAGCTGAGATTCCAGTTAAGTCTATGCACTGCCTAGGTTTTTGACTGTGTGCCTATGTTGCTGCCTAGGTTGTGCCAAGCACTCTGAGGCCCTTTCTGCTCCCTGACACTAGTTATTAAGTGTGGAAATGACACTCGTGGGGAAGGTATTGCCTCACCTGCAGGAGAAGGTGAGTGTCGGAGAGCTGGCCTGAAGCCAGGTTACAGGTGTAGCAGAGCCTGGCCAGCCAGACTGATGTATCCCTTGCATTTGAATGCGAGCCACCTCCGAGCAAGCCAGGATGCAGGAGCCCAAGGGATTGTGGGAGAACAGTTTAAATAGCAGGTGACGACGACAGGTCTTGGCACTGTGGTGTTTAAATAGAGGCTGTTGTTGACAGATGTAAAGCAGACCTTGGGAATGGCAGCTCTGCGCCGAGGTTTCACTTGGATACCAATATTCACCAAGGTTTCCTGCCTCTGACCTCTGGCTGCTTTTCTGGGCACACTTTTATTTTCTTTCAGAGTTGTAGGTGGTCAAAGATCAATTCTTGGATCAGAGACTATCAGAGACAGAAAGGTCCTTAGAGCTGTTGCTAATAGTAATGATGATCATAAAAATGAACCATAGTAGGCCAGGTATGGTGGCTCATGCCTGTAATCCTAGCACTCCGGGAGGCCGAGGTGGGTGGATCGTCCTGAGCTCAGGAGTTCGAGACCAGCCTGAGCAAGAGCGAGACCCCATCTCTACCAAAAATAGAAAGAAATGATCTGGACAACTAAAAATATGTATGTATAGAAAAAATTAGCCGGGCATGGTGGCGCATGCCTGTAGTCCCAGCTATTTGGGAGGCTGAGGCAGGAGGATCGCTTGAGCCCAGGAGTTTGAGGTTGCTGTGAGCTAGGCTGACGCCACGGCACTCACTTTAGACAGGGCAACAAAGCGAGACTCTGTCTCAAAA